>JAKRSI010000343.1:0-157251 GCA_029890345.1 Natrix helvetica helvetica
ACTGTGCATTTCGTTTTTGTTGCCTAAATGTAGAACCTTATTCTTTTCACCATTGAATTTCATTTTATTAGATAGTGCCCAATGTTCACGTTTTTTAGATCCTTCTGTATCTTTAGCCTATCTTCTGGAATGTTGGCTATTCCTGCCAGCTTGGTGTCATCTGCAAATTTGATGAGTTCCCCATTTATTCCTTCATCCAAACCATTGATGAAGATGTTGGAGTACTGGGCCCAAAACAGAGCCTTGGGGTAGTCCAGTGCATACCTCCCTCCATGTAGATGCAGTTCCATTGAGGACTACACGTTGAGTGCGGTTGGTCAGCCAGTTACAAATCCATCTAGTAGTGGTCATGGGCACATTGGTATCCTTGAATTCTGAGCTCTTAGGAAAGTATCCCCTCCTTGTGGGTTGCAAACAGCTGTTTCCAGTGGGGGGGAAAGGACAAAGCAATTGGGGAAATAGTTTCTTTTGCTATATTTCCAGTCTGAATTAGACCATGGCAGGGTCCCTACAGAAGAGATCTTTCAAGGATCATTATGTATTCATAGAAAAGCAACTAACTTAGCTCTGCTCTTAAATGCTAAAGCTGTTGTACATAAAAAAACAGAGGAGCTCTGATCAACTACCAGAGCCATCATTTTGACAGTTTTGCTGTCCTGTAGTCTGTCCCCATGAAATGCAAGCATGGAATAAACTGAACCTGGTTTGTCCTCAGTCTTTTCAGTGGCCACAAACTATTAGCAAAAGTGGCATTTGATCACAAGGCAAGGAATGTTTCCCCTTTTGCATTGGAGCATGCAAGAAGGGACAGGAAAGACAAAGAAAAAGATGCAAAGAGGAGAAGAGAGCAAGGAAGCAAAAAGAAGGAAAGAGGGGAAGAAAGAATGAAGAGGGAAGGAAAAAGAAGGGAAGGAAGGAGATTATAATGAGAGAGGATGAGCGTGTGAGGTAAATCCTGCCTTAGCACGATCACCAACAGCCCTGTTGCCTTTTATCATCTCCTTGTCCCATCCTCCTGACCTTTCCTGGTGGTCTCCCATCCTATCATTGAGGATGCTTTGGTTACAAAGCTAGGTCTCGTAAGGAGAAGAAGTGGGCCTCCCTCTGACCCACATACTTTGACCTCCTGCACACACCATGGGCAACCAAAGAGAGTGAGCACAGCAGCAGTGGGAGCTGGCCATGTGTTGCGGTTTGGGCATTCGGTCTCTAAAAGGTTTGCCATGACTGCATTAGAGCATACACAGAGTGTAACCTAATTCAGCTTTTGTTAAATTGCTATTGAGAGAAGCTCCATTGTAACCTAACGTGCCAATTACATAGATAAAACTTCTAGGCAAATTGCCAAGCTTAGCCTAGCAAAGTAACGTCTTGTGAAAAGTAAAATGTGGAATCTGCCAAGTAGCCTTGCTTGTACCTTAAAATGTGTGTTCAGCATTCCCTAACAAAGCTATGAGTTATACTCGGACAATTACACTATGGAAATATGGAAAAAAAGAAAATTATTCAAGATTACTATGCCAAGTTGTATGAACAAGAGAACATAAAAGAGGAAGAAGTGAAACAATATCTACAAAATGCCAAACTCCCCCAAATACCAAGTGATATTAGAACCATACTAGAAGATAAAATAACAATGATGGAACTAACCGAAGCCCTTAAAAGACAAAATAATGGGAAGGCCCCGGGACCGGATGGCCTTCCTGTGGAATTCTATAGAACACTAGAAAAATCTTTGGCCATTCCATTACTAGAAGTCATGAATGAAGTAATGATTGAAAGTAAAATACCTAATTCATGGTTGGAGGCATATATTACATTGCTACCCAAAGAGGAGGCAGACCATACGCAAATTAAGAACTATAGACCTATCTCTTTGTTGAATTCAGACTATAAGCTATTTGCATCTATACTGGCGGAGAGACTGAAAAAATACTTAAATGGGTTCATCCACTCGCACCAAAATGGCTTCTTACCAAAGAGGCAAATAAGAGATAACATAAGGATAATTCTGGATACCTTGGAATATTATCAGGTCCACTCTGGGAAGCAAATGGCCTTGATGTTCCTGGATGCACAGAAAGCCTTCGACAACGTGAATTGGATGTTTATGATACAACAAATGGAACAAATGAACTTTGGTAAGAACTTTATTCTAGCTATACAAACGATTTACCACAAGCAAACTGCCAAGATGATGATAAATGGAGAACTGACGGACCCAATTGAAATTAAAAGAGGTACGAGACAAGGCTGTCCATTATCACCATTGCTTTTTGTCTTAACATTAGAAGTACTAAATAGAAAGATTAGAGATGAGGAGGAAATAAAGGGAATGACCATCAAAAAGGAAAAATACAAGCTGCAAGCATTTGCTGACGATTTAGTCTTCATTCTCGAGGAGCCACTCCAATCTGCACCCAAATTGATAGGAGAAATTGAGGCGTATGGAGAAGTTGCAGGTTTAAAAATAAACAAAAGATAAAACCAAGATCTTGACAAAAAAATATACCCCGAAAACAAAAAGAAGAATTGGCGGAAAATCTGGAAATGCAAATCACAAATAAAGTTAAATATTTGGGGATTCACCTAACAGCTAAATGCAGCACCCTCAAAGAAGACAATTATCTTAAATTGAAGGAACAAATTGCAACAGATTTGGCGAAATGGGAGAACCTTCAACTATCAATGATTGGTAGAATCGCAACAATTAAAATGAATATCCTACCTAGACTGTTATATTTGTTCCAGACTATTCCAATTAAGCTGGGGAAAGGCTATTTTGAAGAATTAAATAAAATGGTGTTGAAATTCATATGGCAAAGGAAAAAAGCAAGAATAAAACGTGAACTGTTACAAGATGCCAAATCAAGGGGAGGGTGGGGCCTACCCGATTGGGAGTTATACTATCAGGCAGCTAGTTTGATGTGGATTAAGGAATGGATAATGTTAAGAAATGATAGGCTCTTGAATTTAGAGGGTCATGACCTGCTGCTGGGGTGGCATGCATACCTATGGTATAAAGGAACTAAAAAGCATGGTTATTTTAGAGACCATTTTATAAGAGAGGCTCTGTTATCAAATTGGGAGAAGGTTAAGAGGTTGCACTACTTGAAAATTCCAGTCTGGATATCAACTATTGAAGCTTTTTCATATTCAATAGTATATAAAAGGGAAAAAAACAGTTAGATATGCTGAATTATTGAATACAGAGGGTGAACTCAAATCTATACAAGAATTGAAACAAGAAGGTATTGAACTCAATTGGTATTCATATGTGCAAATACATTCTAGATACAATGAAGATCGAAAAAATGAGGGCGTTTATGATAAACTGACTGAATTAGATAAAATTCTAACAGGTAATGATGAAAAAGTAATTAAAAAATTTTATGATTATCTATTAGAGGTGAAATTATATGAAGAACAAGTGAAAGGAACTATGCTAGCTTGGGGAAAAAATTTTAGACATGGGATACTTTTGACTTAGAAAAGTGGCAAAAATTGTGGACTCAAAATTATAAAATGACAATGTCAACTGCATATAAAAAAAAACTTGTATAAGATGTTTTATAGGTGGCACTTATCCCCATCGAGAATAGCAAGAATGTCGAAGAACAAGTCTGAAAAATGCTGGAAATGTCAACATACGCCGGGCACATTCTACCACATGTGGTGGACCTGTCCTGAAGCTAAAAGATACTGGACTAAAATACACATGTGGTTGGAGAAAATGATACATAAACATATAGACTTGAAACCAGAACTTTTTCTATTGGGAATAATACCAGAAATATACAATAAAGACTTGAAATATCTGATTATAAATGTGTTAACAGCTGCTAGAATTGTATTTGCTAAATACTGGAAAAACGAGAAAGTACCAACAGAGGAAGAAATTGTTCGGAAGATAATGGATTGTGCTGAAATGAGTAAACTTACATTTGAAATTAGAGAATTAGAGGATGAGCAATTCTATAACGTATGGGATTTGTTTTATCAGTGGTTGGATAAAAAAACCTGGAAATGAATCCCCCCCCCCCTTATCTTCTTATATGTAATAATAATAGAAAGCTATACTTAATGTTGGGGGAAAAAAACCTATCCTTTCTTTTTTCTCTTTTTATATGTGTTAAGCTTTAATTATGAAACAGACTATCTACTTATACGATACAAGAATAATAAGGTATTTAACATGTAAGAGTGAGTTGATTTAAATTGTTGGGTATGATTGTAGTTGGTAACTATCTTATAACACAAAATGGAATAATGATGATGTAATGAATAATGGATATAAATATAGACTGAAATATTCAATGACCACATGGATTGACAAATAATAATGGAAAATTATATTTGGAGTTGAGGATGATTGGAAATTCTATGGCTAACGGAAAGTAGAAATGTCTTATATGAAGCAATGAGGGGTTTTTTTTTACTTAATTTTTATTCTTATCTTTTAGAGAATGGTGATATAATTTTATAAAGACTTATTGTTACCTAGTATATAATTATGGATGTAAAGAAACAAGGGCTGTCACAAAAGAAAGAATATGAATGGTAACTTGAACATACAATGCTCAATGAAATATTTGACTATGTTTAATGGATAATTAGTGACCTTATTCTTAATTGTAAAAACCACTGCACAAAAACTTGTAACCAAACGACATGCTTGATGAAATTATGTGCTTTTCTTTTACTTCCCTGCTCTTGTTCTGTATGTGTTGTTTTGTCTTTTTTAAAGAAAAATAAATAAAACTTTATTAAAAAAAAAAGCTATGAGTTATACTCCAAAAATGGATTTCTTTTCCCTTCTACAGTCTATGATTTTCAGTGTGTGGACAAAAATCATGAAATTTGCGTGATATCAAATTATGTTTCTATAGCAATGACGTTCTGTGCAAGCTATAAGATGTTTGGAAAAGTTTTTGGCACATGCCTGTTTTTCTCTCTCTGCCTGCTTTGTTAAGGTGGGAGACAAAAAGGTCATCCAGTCTATTGCTTTCTGCAGAAATAAAAGCTGATAATCCATAGCTTCGTCTTCAGAGTTTCACTGGACTTATCAGATTGTGAGCTGCATTCAAAAACCTTACACAATGAAGAATGCTGTGTTATATTTGGGGTCAAATCAAGTCCAAACTATTATATTTTAATAAATCCCATCTTGTTCTCATAAAGGCATTAGAATAATTTGTTAATTAGACATTGTTTAAAATATTAAAGACAGAATATTAGCAAGATTGTATTATAAAAGTGGAAAATAATAAATAAATTTAAAAACTATAAACAATATAAATCATATTACTATATCTCACCCCTACAATTTATTGCAATTAGATTAACATGTGCAAATGTCAACTGAAGTATTCTATTCTAATAAAGGGCCTACTATAATTTTTGAGGATTGCTGCATATTTTAATGCTTCTAAGGCCCAGATTCTTTGTGGAGGAATCTTTTTAGCTTCTCCAGTTGTACAAGAAACAGGGAGACCTCAGTTCCTCAAACAATTTGTCAGTAGTAGAATCCAAGATTGGTCTTTAATTGAAGTTTTGTCTGTTCTAACAGCCATAATTTTCAGAGTTTGTTAATTTCCACAGATTAAATTTTATGCCAATACCCATATTTTCTGATTTTAGACAAAGTAGAAATTGTGTAAATTCCTAAATCAGCTCTGAGGGACAGCAGCTAGAGTCCTTTTGTCCACCCCAAGATACTCCTCAGAGGCTGTGATTGGGTTGGTTCTGCTGGTGGTTTCTCTCTGAAGCCCCAAAAATCAGATTGATGTAAGAACATGGGGGAAACCTTGGCCTCAGATACTTCAATAATTGGGGCTGAGGAAGCTGGAAAGCTATGAGGTTTTCTTTTAAGCACCACTTTCACTCATGTCTTTGATCTAACCGAGCTCCTTTGATGATCACAGAAAACAACCCCAGGTAAGGAAAGGTCTTATTTGCTCTATTGGCTGACCATCTATGGCTAGGATGTCATTTCCCAAAGATCATAACTTTTGAACTTGATTTACCGGTATTAATTATCAGATAATTATTATGACAAAAGAACCCAAGTCTTCCTCACAGGGTATATAATCCAATGTGTAAGTATGATAATATCACAGTGTAAATCAGCATGTTCCAATAGGTATTTAGCATGCTAAACACATGTACCCATAACAGAACCTATCACAAAATAAAAGGGTTGGAAAGGATCTTTGAGGTCTTCTAGTCCAATCCCCAGCTCAAGAAGGAGACCCTATACCAGGGGTCCTCAAACTACGTCCCACGGGCCGGATACAGGCCCCTGAAGCCATTAATCCAGCCCACGTGGAACCATGAGGCTGCCCTGCCCAAATCACCCTGCCCACTTACCAGTTCCCACCCACCGGCTGAGTGCAGGCCTTACCTTCGCAAGCCCCACAGACTGAAGCTGCAAAGTAAGACCAAAGCTTTTGGCCGGCAAAGTACTTCTGGGGGCTGGGGGAGCCAAAAATGGGATGCATGGAGGCCCCAGGAGGGGAAATGGTGCCCTCTGCTTCAGATTCTTAGCTTGGGCTAAGTGGAACACAAAGCCATGTCGACTGTCACACGTGGCCCTGCCCGTTGCTCTTCCGGGTTTCTTGTGTCCATGTGAGCATGACGATCAGCTGGCCTTTACATGCGCAGCAGTGCCAGGAACTGGAAGAGGAGCTGCCTGATGCACATGTATGGACCAACATGCACACTGGTCAACTCCTCTTCCAGATTGCATCCCTGACAAGAGCACTTGGTGCCAAAAGGGTTCTCCATCAATGCCCTATTCCAAGGGTGGTTTTATCAAGGCATTATAAAATGGTACCAATACTTCTCGTGATTTGGATTTTATCCTTCTGTCGATGCAGCCTAGGATTGAGTGGCCTTTTTTGGCTGCTGCCACACATTGTTGGCTCACATTTGAGAGATTGTCCTCTAAGATTCCAAGATCCCTCTCACAGTTACTGCTATTGAGCCAGGTTTCGCCTAATCTGTACCTGTACATTTGGTTTTTCTAGCCTTAGTGTAAGACTCAGGAGTTGCCACAAAGAAGAGGGAGTCAACCTATTTTCCAAGGCACCTGAGGGTAGAACAAGAAGCAATGGGCGGAAACTAATCCAGGAGAGAAGCAACTTAGAATTGAGGAGAAATTTCCTGACAGTTAGAACAATTAATCAGTGGAACAGCTTGCCTCCAGAAGTTGTGGAAATCTTTAAGGAGATGTTGGATTGCCATTTGTCTGAAACGGTATAGAGTTTCCTGCCTAGGCAGGGGGTTGGACTAGAAGACCTCCAGGGTCCCTTCCAACTCTGCTATTGTATTACTTTACTTTTCTCTAAACTGAATTTCCTTTTGTTAGATAGGCCCAGGGTTCAAGTCCATCTAAATCCATCTGGATCTTGAGCCTTTCTTCTGGGCTGTTGGCTATTCCTGCCAGTTTAGTGTCATCTGTAAATGTTATGAGTTCCCCATCTATCCCTCATCCAAATCCTTCATGAAGATGTTGAGTACTGGGCCTAAAATGGAACCTTGGGGTCCCCCACTGCTTGTTTCCCTCCATGCAGATATAGTTCCACTGAGGGCCACAGGCCGAGTCCATCTGGGGGTGATGCTGTCTATCCCACATATTTTTAGCTTACGAAGAAGTAGATGGTGGTTTACTTTCTAAAGTCCAAGTACTGGAAACTATGTGGAGTGCATTTCACTAGTCCACTAATTTAGTAATTTTTGGGAAAGAAAGAATTAACATTTATTTATGATGTGTTTTTGTATCCTTCATTAGTTGAAGTAAATTGTCAATATGAAGAGAGAATAGTAAGGTTTCAAATATGCATCCTTCCCTTCCTCCTTGGTAAGTATCAATCCTTCTTCTCATTGCTCCATTGAGCCCCAACCTCCCTCTCAAACAAGGACCTGGAGAAAGAGCCTGGATCAGGACTAACAGGTAGAGCTCCATTTTGAGGGCAATCAATTTCCTATATAATATTTATCTATTAATTATGACAAATGCACTAACATCTAGAAAGCCAACAAAACCATGTTTTACTTCGCTGATATAGATTAGATATTTCAAGACAAATTTGTTACCAATATTAGATTATTGACATGCAATATTTCTTATAAAATCTATACAGCTATTCACTACCTAAAACCTTCTGTTTTTTTTCTGCCAGGAATGCATTTTTCTCAAGTTTAACTAAGAGGATCCAGGCATACATTTCAGCCACAATATCTGCTAGTCTATTTGGCCTATAATTGCTAGAGTCCTTTTTATTCCACTTTTCAGATAGATAAAATGCTACTGTTGCCAACTTCAGTAAGACTGGATATTATTTATATGTGGAAATGAAGATGCCAATAGAGTCCCCAACAACCAGGGATATTTTTTGATCAGTTAAATAGTTGGTAGAATGTCTTCTCTGGGGAATGTATTGCTTGCATTTCAGGCCTTTTATGATTAATCTCAACATGAACATAATAGGGTAAAATATTGTCATTTTTGCTAATATGTAGAAAAGTAGCTCTTGAATTCCATGGAGAAGACATGATTGCATCTATTGCTCACCCACCACCACCCACCCCTCACTTTACCAGAAGGAGAAAAACACACACAAACCTGTGGGACTTTGTAGGTGCCTCCTAATGTTGACATCTGGAAGGAGATGTCCCATCTAGCTCCATCAAGAAGAGCCAGAAGGTTCTCCTTCCTTCCACAGCCGTAGTTGGGGACATTGGCTTCTCCAGTGGAGAGAATGTCCAGCAAGGCATCTGAAGTGCGGAAAGTGCTCCAATAGTTGTCATGGAGGTGGTAGCCAAGTGTGAGATTGTGCAGGAGCTGGGAATTCTTGTTAACCATTTGAATGTTGAAAATGAATCTTAAGGCAACTGGAAAACCATAAACATCCCTATTGTAAAAAAAAATGTTATTATAATGGGCAGCAACAAATACTTTTTTAAAATATATAAGTCTCCAAAAGCCTACTGAGCCTTAAGCCAACATTGATCCAAAACCAATGATCAGTTATACAAATATGGGAATGGGCTGAGGTACAACAACTACAACTGGTTCCACCACTGCTTTAAATAAAATTCATTATTCAAGTGAAAAATTAAGGATTGAACTGAGAAAGGAAAATAATCTGCAGCCCTTTCAGCTTTTTTTTCAGGCCTATTTTTCGATTTGTTTCTTTCACAAAATCAGACAAAAGAGAGAAGCCATGGAAATCAAAATCATTCAGGAAATTAGACATAATCTCCAACATAGGAATAAATGAAAAATAAAAACAGAAAAGAATGAGAGTGTTAGAATGGAGGGAGTGCAACTCCATCACCCTGAATGACTTACAGATCACGAAAAACCAACTGAAGAGAAGGAGCTACGTTGAAAAGTAAGTTTGTATGCAATTTTTCCTTTCCACTGAGGACTGTACCAATGAGATGGTCTCCTGGGCTGTAAAAGCTCTGTGGTTGTTTTCCATCCTGGTGCTCCACACTCTGCGGGCATTTCATTCTCAGCTTCCCAGAGACTGAATGGGACACCAGCAGCATCAGAAGCAGAAGCAGGAGGTCCATCATTCATGGGGTGAATCAATGAATCCCTTTTCTGTTTCTCAAGAAGAATTAGAAGAATTCAAAGGACTCTCATAAGGTGGAATATGATCCAGTGTATTTCCTGATTGAAAACACAGAGAAACACTCAGCTTCATCTGGAAAGGAGAGAGACGGACATTCAAGAGCACAGACCCTGCCTGTCCCAAAACTCCATATTTCTCTGCCCAAAGTCTCCCCTGGAGGATTCGGCCAAAGAGCAGAGCTGAAACTTTTATCATAATTCTCCCTCTCAGGAGGGATCCCTGGATAATTCAGCCAGTTCTTGGACTCAAAAATTGTTGGGAAATTCTCTGGAGGGAAATGAAAGGGAAATAATCCCCATGTGATTCATAATAACAGGGGCAGATATTGAATTAAAGCCATCATCTAGAATTGAGAGATTTGGGGTCTCCATGCTTGAAACTGAGCCCAGAGGGAATACACAGCACCTGTGGCTGAAGAAACAAATAAATCTGAGATTTGCTGGCATAGTGATAAAAGGCAAAACTCCAGGGACCAGTTAATGGCAGAGCATATCACAGAACTGAAATAGTTGGCAGCTGAGTTGGAACCAAAATGTACTTTATTTTGAAAGCTAATGCTCAAGGGCACCACACAAAAGGGCTGATGCTATAGTATGGCCTGTCTCCAAGAACAAAATCAACTTTATTGAAAAACTAGTTACCAGAATTTTGCAGAGTTAAAAAAAATGAGAGAGGGAGGGGGGGGGAGGGGAGAGAGAGGTTAGAAAAAACAAAATCAGGGCTGCCTCTCACCCCATGGAATGAACGCAGGAAGGAAGGAAGGAGAGGGGGAGGGGGGGAGAAACGTTTTAAAAAATGAGTGAAAAGAGGTCAAAATCAAGGCATGAAGTAAGCATGCCTTAGGAGATAAATGCCTCTTTTCTGATGTTATGATATTACTTTTATAGTTTCAACTTGGATTGTTGAGAAGAGTTGGTTCCTACTGTGCTAATAATTGTTTTAAAATTAATAAATGAAAGTCAACAGTTAGGGTGTTTGGAAAATAACATCATAGCCATAGAAGGCTATTTGATGGTGAGTCAATAGAGTGAATTAACATCTTTCCTTATTTAGGGTACTTTTCTCCAGAACTGAAAGTTCACTCACTCTTGTTCAATGAAGTGCCTTTAGAGCAGGGGACTCCGTGAATTTGCTGCTTAAATTTTAAAAAAAACCGTCCAGCTTCCTTAGCCCAATATATTAAAGTCTGTATTTCCAAGCTCCTATATCAAACTACAGTTAAAATAGTTCATGCTTAGTACAATTCCAGTCCCAGCATCTGAAGAGTATCTTAGAGATGGATAAAAGAACTTTAGTTTCTGCCCCCAGAACTAATTTAGGAAGTTGTTCGTTTCTCTCTCACACTAAAATTAGGGGATATTATTATTAATCTAAAATGAAATTAGTGGAAAATGAGAGAACCCCAAAATCTGGTCTGTCAGAACCAACAAAATTTCAATTACAGCCCACTTTCCTTGAACATCTGACAAATCCTATTAGGAGCCGTGGTTTCCCTGTCTCTTGCGTCCTCGGAGAACTGTATATGTATGTACACAGACACAGACACAGACACAGACACAGACACACACACACACACACACACACACACACGCACAGCTCTTCTAAAACTATACACATTCAACCTCACTTACTGTGTTTGGAAAAACACACCTAGAGTCCACTTTCTGCCACACATTTAACAATCCCTTCTGCACATTATAACTGTGCAGGTTATAATGCACAGGTTCTTCAGATGTTCTTCCCTAGACTGCACATGACTGTTAGAGCCAGGAGATGACATGGATTGAGTAAAATGTGGCAAAACTCACTTAACAATGCTCTTGCTTAGCAACCAAAATATTGGGCTCAATTGTCATAAGTCAAGGACTATCTCTGCCTTCCTCTACATGGCAGCCTTGTCCTAGTAAACTCCTTCCCTTTTCTGGCAATTTTCCTCTGTGTTAGAGGCACCAAAATAATCCAGAGGATATCAGGTCTCCTGTGGAGCAGGGGTTGGACTAGATGGCCTCCAAGGTATCTTCTAACCCTGCTGGAGCAGGGATTGGATTAGAAGATGACCTCCGAGATCTCTTCCAGCCTTAGATTGCTGTACTGTTTCAAAGAGTCTTCTGAAGCTTTCCTTCCTCTCATTTTTTCTCTCCCTCCCTCCCTCGCTGCACCTATCCATCCATCCATCCATCCATCCATCCATCCATCCAACTATATTTCATTCACTTTCTCCTCCCTCCCTCTCTTTCTTTCCCTTCCATCCACCCCCCCCCCCATTTTCTTTTTCCATTTTTCTTTTTTCCTTTTCTTTCTTTTTTATTTTCTTTCTTGTCTGTCACTTCGCTTTTTCTTTCTCTTTCTATCCCTTCCTTTCCTCCTTCCAAAGGTAGGAGACCCACCTGAAACAAGGAGCGCTTGGATCAGTGCCTCTTCTGCACAAGAAATTTTCTCCCTCTAGAGCAGCTGGAGGAGGGGGACTTGCGGCGAGCTGAAATGTCAGGTGGCTTCTTTATACCGCGTGTTGGAATGGGAGGAGAGAGAGAGATAGAAAGAATGAGAGAAAGAGAGAGAAAGAAAAAGTAAGAAAGAGAGATAGAAAGAAAGAGAAAGAATGAAAGAGAGAAAGAGGAATCAGAAGCTGTTCAACATTGTGGGCCACCTGGGAGGAGGCGATAGAGACCTTCTCCCCCGTTTCCTCTGGGTCTCCCTTTCTCTTCCCCCAACTTTTTCTTTTCTCCAAGGAAAAAAGGAAGGGGAAAGGGAAGGAAAGGAAAAAGAAAGGAAACAATAAAAAAAGGGGGGGGGAAGGAAAAGGATAAAGGAAAGGACATGGGTAAGAAGAAAAGGAAAGGATGAAGAAGGGAGGGAAAGGGAAGGGAAGGAAAAAAGAATGAATGGGAAAGGAAAGGATGAAGAAGGGAGGGAAAGGACAGGAAAAGAGAAAGGAAAGGAGAAAGGAAAGGAAAAGAGAAAGAAAAGGAAAGAGGAAAAAGGTGAAGAATGGCCCCAGTGCATTACTGTTCTGCTGCTGGAGTGGTCGGGAGCAGCCTGAGGAGGGCATTCAGAAGCAGGCCAAGATGAGCAGGAGGCCACGGCAAAGACAGGGAAACAGGCTGGGCTGCGTGGCCACGTGGTCGAGGCAAGGGAGCCAAAGAGCAGCTGCAGCTATGACTCTAAGGCACCAGCCAAGGCCTGCGAGGCAAGTAGTGGTGGGGCAGGGCGTGGCCAGGCAGAATTTTTACTACCGGACCGTCTGAATCCCACCACTGGCTGTATCCTCCCTTCTCCAACCGAGAGATTGTGTCAGTTGGAAAAGGGGCTCCCAGACTCCTCCTGATCTTCAGCTCTTCTCCTTGTTGTCTTTCCTCAAGGCTAAGAGCAGCTCCTTTCAACTCTTCCTTGGCTTCATTGTCCTTCCCTGAAGTTCATGTAGATTTTGTGCAAATTCTCCTCCAAGTGTGATGCCTGCAAGGGGAACTGGTCCTTGAGTTGGGGTCTCCCCAAACCAGAATGTTCACTTCCTCAGATTCTTATGGCTGCATTTGCCTTCTTTCCATGGACATCTCCCAGCTGACTCAGATTCTGTTTCCAGTTAACTACGATTTAGAGTTCATTTTCACAAGCATACATATCAGGTTTGGTATCCTTCATGTTTCTTCCAGTCCATCATTCATGTTCTTATATGAGACTCTATTGTTAGTCAAGTCCTAGTAGCTAAAAAGCAGATATTTTTCTACTGCTTTTTACTTATGCACCCTTCTCTTCGTGCTAATCATAAATATTGTTTCTCAAAACTTGGTATTCCTCTTATAACATTTTATTTTATTCAAAAATAATTGGAAAATAAAACTATTACAATGACAAAACAAAACTAGATAAAACATTTTTAAAACAAATTGTGCATTAAAAAAGACAAAAACATGCATATTGTCCCCCCAGTTGAATACAAAACACCAATAATAGTTTCTCCCCCTTGCAAAATAGGCCCACAATTATAAACTACGCATCTATTTGCAACTACTTGACTTATCATCTATCTGCTGCATATAAAATATATAGTTAGCAGGCAATCCAACAATAAAGTTCAATTTCAAAACTTCAAAATTGTCTGTTATCTTCTATTGTATTTAACTCACGGAAAATTTATAGGGGCTTCTTATCTACCACAGACCACCACAATCATTACCTCCAATCCTCTCAGTACCTGTTCAGGGTTAAACATCTTTGTTTGATTCTTAATAATAATACATTTCTTTAAAATTTTAATTAGGATCTTTCCCAACAACTACTTTACATTCCGGAAAGTCATAGGATCTCCTGTAAATTGAAACACGATGACTCTTAAGACTTGTTTTCCAGTTAAATATGACAAGTCCATTCCCCAATCTCCCTCAATCTTCTTGAAAGAATCCATTTCATCAGTCATCTGTTCTGTCCACTTTGAGTCTTTAGGGTCCATGGCCTCTCCAGCCATCTCCAAGCAGCCTGCCTTCAAACCAGACTCCTTCTTCAGGGATGCCAGCAGCAAATTAAGTTCCAGTCCATCCATCCAATCCATCTGATTCAACAATTGTTGCTTGCTTCTGATTATTGCCTTTAACTTGATTTAAAACCATTGATATTTCATCAGACTTTTAAAATGAAGTTTCAAATACGGCTTCTAAGTTGAAAGACTTTATATTCTTTAAATCACATCAAATTAACTTACGCTTAAGGTCATATTAATGACCATATTAATGACAACATACACAAATTGATGACCAATGGCAAATTGTTATCCATCACCTTCAGGTTTCATAGGAAATATTAAAAAGGGTTAAAATTATTTGAGTATCATTTTGAAGACTGTTTTAATCCACTTTGTTATCATACCACCCCTCAGGTTTCCAATCACATCACACAATTGTTTGTGGGTCTTTTACTGAAATCCAGTTATAACGCCAGAGTTCCCATAATCTACTTAGGAAGTGCAATGATATGTGAGAATGACTTTTGGGATGAGGGGAAGAGAGGCTGCCTAGGGAAGGATCAGATAAGAGGGGAGAATCTTGTAGTTGCATAATGAGAGAGAAAGAAACTCAGAAAGGATCTTCACTAACTTTTCAGACTGAAAAAAGTGTTGGTGGGAAATTTGTTCTTTCAGATCTGCAAAAAAAATGTAATGTTACATTACAATCAAGTAGAATTAGCACATCTGGATTTGTTTACCATCAGGATGACCGGGAGAAGATTAGCCTGACAACTTTCTTCTTGATCAACACATGCTTTCTGGGAATCAACCTGTTGTTTTCAAAGAGTTTATGAATCATCTTTTTTTTTTCTGGGTTCATTTTATTTGTCATTTACTCTAGAATGTTCCCTATAATTGACCAATTGTGTCATTTATATTGTCTCTATATTTTGTCAGTATGTGATTGACAATTTTTTCTCAAACTTCTTCATTCACTTATGAAGATAATGGCAGTATTTGTATCCTATTTAACCATATTTGGAAATTACACAATTGTAGAAGAAAGATTCAATGTGGGATAAGAAACAAAGTTTTCTGTTTTTCATATTCCTGGATGTTCCCATTCTAGTTTCATCCCTTTCTGGAGAAGAATGAATTTTGGAATATTTCTGAGATGAAACTGTACTTGGACCAAAATGGAGAGATAACAGCAGATCTGAGCATTTTGGGCTTCTTGGTTCTCCCCAAGGAGGATCCCAGGAGAGAAATTCTGGCGGATTTTGAAAGTCAGAGACTTATTATCAACCAAGATACTCTTTCACAGCTGAAGTTGCTCAATAAGGTAGGGGAAATTTTGGTGTCTTTTCTCTGTTTCCCAAAGCCTGAGGTCCCATTTGAAGTGGGCAAAGCCTATAGTCTCCAGGGTGGTTGGCCTTCCATGCCAGTTGGTATTATCTAATGGAAGTTCTTTAACAGATGGGACCTAAGTGAAGGGGCTTTGCCATGTTTTATGGAAACCTTTCAAGATCTTACTGGTCAGAGGTTTATTTCTTCATCAGTTTTATTCTATATTAAAAAATCTAATGGATTAAAGTTTCCTAAATCTTTTACAGTAAATTTTATTCTCAGTTTTAATATGAATATATCATCATACTTAAATCTTTTTTTCAATTCCATCCCTCTAGATTATTAAGTAGAAAAGTACCTTATTGTAATGTTAAATTCCAAAAGCAAAAGGGAGGAAGTAAATGAAGGATCTGCCAGTTGTTATCCCTCCTGCATCTGTTTAGAAGTAGTCAGAAGTTTCATATTTACCTCAGTGAAGACCAGAGGCTACTTGTCTCCATCCATTTCTACCTCCATTTTTCCATGGACGGAGAGTCCTAACATCTTTTCTTTGGCATTCCTTGTTTTTCTGCTCAGTCCCTGCCTCAGTCCAAATGTGTGGAAAATTGTCATCCTGGATTTGTCAAGAGGGCTCGAGAAGGAGAGCCAGTTTGCTACTATGACTGCATTCCTTGTCCAGAGGGGACCTTCTCCACTCAGGATGGTGGGTGACACTGAGGAAAATGGAGGGCTTTGTGGAACTGGATCCCTCCAGCGAATTTTCATGAAAGTTAAAAGACAGATTGAAGCTCACCTGGTTTTTTACTTTTAACCTGCACAATTTCTTACCCGAAAGGAAGTAAATCAAAAAGACTTTGAAGGAAGGGCTGGGAGGAGATGGGAGAAGGGGGTAGCAGACTGGGCAAGCTTTACTAACAGCAGAGGAAATCTCTCTCCTGCTTTCTAGTCTGGATATGTGCTGCTAAGTTTACCTTTCTAGGAAGATCTGAGTTCTTTGAAACTTGATGAATTAATTTAGGTCCACCTTCTTAAATACCTTCGGAGGTTTGGGGAGCTTCATCACTGGAGGCTTTTGAGAAGAGACTGGACTGTCTTTTGTCAGAAATGGTGGAGGGTCTCTGCTTGGGGGGGGGACTAGATGACCTCCAACTCTGTTAATAGGTAATCTGCATATTGGATCCTCCCCTTGAGGATCACTGAGAAGGTGTCACAGGTCCATAATGTGTTACTGTGGATAATTATGGAGGGAACTCATTACACAAATAGTCTGCCAGACATGTAGATCAGGGGTGTCAAACTCAATTTCACTGAGGGTTGCATCAGGGCTATGTTTGTCCTTTGTGGGGGCGCAGGGGTGTGTGGCTGGCGTGGCTGACCACCTTGATATCACTCGTGTCGGGGGTGCTTGTGGTGGCCAAATATGGTCTGGCTGCAAAAACAGGCTCCCAAGTCCTTTCTTCGGCTGCAACTGGCTCCCACAAGGCTCTGCCAGCAAAAACGGAGCTCAGGAGGGCTGCATGGCCTTGAGTTTGACACCCCTGGTGTATATCAATCAATCAATCAATCAGAATTGAGCTAGAAGGGACCTTGGAGATCTTCTAGTCCAGCCCCCTGCTCAAGCAGGAAACCCTATACCATTTCAGACAAGTGACTATCCAGTATCTTCTTAAAAACCTCCACTGTTGAAGCACCCACAACTTCTGGAGGCAACTTCTGTTCCACTGGTTAATGGTCCTCACTTTTAGGAAGTTTCTCCTGAACTCCAGATTCCTTCCGGATGTTACAAGATACAATTCGCTTTTTTCACCAGATGCTCCCCAAAGAAGGGTTCCAGTAGCCAGCAATTGACCAACTGCTACTCTATTTCAGATTGGCCTCTTTGCTTCAGAGGAAGGAGAGAATGTCACAAGCACTTTCCCTCCTCTGCTTGTCAGGAGTGGAATTTGTCTTGATATATCACAACTATTTTCACCATCTGAACATACAGCACCGCTCAGGGAGGCCCTAAGTGGACAAAAGTCAATGTCTTTGTTCGCTTCATAGAACATGATTCCCCTTGGCCAGAATTCTTCCTTTCCATTTAACACTTAGGCGTTTGCCAAGACCCATTGAAGGGAAAGTCTGGATCCTCACAAAGACTATACAATAAACAAGTGCAGACTTCTCAAATACATCCATAGTATTTGGAAGTTTGGTTACCTATCAAACAAACACCAAAAGATGACGCCTTAGAACCCATTTCTTTGTGGAACCTTTGTCTCCATCCATTTCTACCTTCATTTTCCACGGATGGAGAGTCCTAACGTATTTTCTTTGGCATTCCCTTTTTTTCTGTTCAGTCCAAATATGGGGAAAACTGTCATCCTGGATTTGTCAAGAGGGCTCAAGAAGGAGAGCCAGTTTGCTGCTATGACTGCGTTCCTTGTCCGGAGGGGACCTTCTCCACTCTGGAGGGGCTAGGAAGAGATGGGAGGAGGGGGTGGCAGACTGGGCAAGCTTTACTAACAGCAGAGGAAACATTTCTTCTACTTTTTAGTTTGGATGTGTGCTGCTAACCTTATCTTTGTAGGAACACCTGAGTTCTTTGAAACTTGATGAATTGTGTTAGGTCCACCTCCTGAAAGACCCTGCAATTCATTGTATAGTGGATCCTCCCCTTGAGGATCACTGAGAAGGTGTCACTGGTCCATAATGTAGCGCGGTGGATAGTTATGGGGGGAACCCATTACACAAATAGTCTGCCAGTCATGTAGATGAATCGGAATAGATCAGGAAGGAATCTTAGAGGTCTTTTAGGGCTACCCCCTGCTCAAGCAGGAGACCCTAAACCAGGGGTCTGCAACCTTAAACACTCAAAGAACCATTTCGACCAGTTTCCCACAAAAAAAAATCCCTGGGGCCCACAAAATCTGGGGTGGGCATGGCCAACTCGATGTCACTCACTGCCACCGAGTCATATGACACCCCCCAGACACGCCTACTCAGGTTTTATGGCTCTAAGTGTTTTCTTTTTTATGGGAAACAGGTTTATCTCTTCCCCCCATCTCTTTCACTCCTTTTCTCTCTCTCTCTCCCTCCCTCTCTCATTCCCTTTCTCATTCTCTCTCTCTCTCTTTCATTTCCCACCTCTCTCACTCTCTTTCCCACCCCCTCTCTCATTCTATCTGTCTGTCTGTCCCTCACTCCCTCCTTCTCCCCCACTCCCCACCCCACTTCCCAACCTCCACACCCAGAGAATAACTAAGGAAATTTGGCCAGGTTCTTTCTGTCTCTGGAAAGACACAAAACTAAACCTTACAAAAGGAGTGACTCTCAGCGCCAAGAGGGGAGCACCCGTCTCCCACAGTGGCCAAGGTGCGCATAGCACCAGCAAGGGATGGAAAAAGAGGCAAGTAGAGGGGTGCTTTGCTCTCACTCTGGAATAAGGAGCGAGTCTCCATCTGCCACAGTTACCCTTCTCTTCTCAGGGCAGGCGAGGAGGGAGGGGGAGGGGAGGGGCCACCCAGTGGGGGGATCACTGACAGGGGGCCTCAGGAGGGGGCCCAAAGAGCCACTTGCAGCTCTAGAACCACACATGAAATACTTCTTGGAAAATGCCTGTGGTATCAGCTGTTATCCGAAGAAGATATTTTCTCTAAGGTAAAAGGACAAAATATTAAAGAAATGTTGCTTTTTGTCTTTCTCAGATACACAAAAATGCACCAAATGTCCCAATGATAAATACCCAAATGAGGCCAGAGTCCAATGTATCCCCAAAGTTATAAATTTCCTGTCTTATGAAGAACTTCTGGGCATCATCCTGGTCTCTTTTGCCCTACTTTTGTTCCTCAACACAGTCCTTGTTTTAATTATTTTCATTAAATATGGAGAAACTCCCCTTGTCAAAGCCAACAATCGGGACCTCTCCTACATCCTCCTGGTCTCCCTCCTGCTTTGCTTCTTGTCTCCTTCTCTCTTCATTGGTCAACCAAGGAAAGCCACCTGCCTTCTCCGACAAATGGTTTTCAGCATCATCTTCTCAGTTGCCATTTCTTCTCTCTTGGCCAAAACCATCACGGTGGTGCTGGCTTTCCTGGCCACAAAACCAGGAAACCGAGTGAAGAGATGGTTGGGGAAGAGCTTGGCCAACTCCATCATCCTTTCTTCTGCTGCTCTCCAAATTATCATCTGCTCCATCTGGCTGGGAGTTTCTTCCCCCTTCCCTGACTCTGACCTCCACTCCCAGCCTGGAGAGATCATCCTGCAATGCAACGAAGGGGCTGTTGTCATGTTCTACGTCACCCTCAGCTACATGGGCTTCCTGGCTGCCATCTGCTTCACGGTGGCTTTCCTGGCCAGGAATCTGCCTGGGGCCTTCAATGAAGCCAAGCTGATCACCTTCAGCATGCTGGTCTTCTGCAGTGTCTGGGTGACTTTTGTGCCCACCTACCTGAGCACCAAAGGGAAATACATGGTGGCTGTTCAGGTCTTCTCCATCCTGGCCTCCAGTGCTGGTCTGCTGGTCTGTATCTTCATCCCCAAGTCCTACATTATCCTTCTGAGGCCAGACCTGAACACAAAGGAGCATCTCACAGCCAGAATAAATGTAAAAGCATGATATATGATACCATTATGATATTGGAAGAATTATTAAAGTTTATTTTATTTGAAAGGAGATATTCTTTCCATTTAGATAGTATGCAGGAGTCAAGAAAAAATATGTTTCAAAATGGGGAATTGTTGAATGACTGGAATTCTTGTAGCTGCCTTCCTTTCAGCTCAATAAATTTTGCTCAAAGAACTCTGTGAAAGTCATTCAGAGGAATTTGCTGTTCAAGTACTGAACGTGACACCATATAAAAAAAATTCAGGTGAGGAGCGGGCAAAGTGCTGAAGAAAGGCGGCAGGGGAGCCACAAGAGAAGCGAGTTAATGGGGCCAAAGAACCGCCGCTCTCCAGAGCAGCTTCAATGTCTCGGCTGGCAGGGCCTGGACGGGCGACCAGGGCGAGAACTGGGGAAAAGCAGCGGAGTTTCCCCTCCCTCTTTCACCCAGAGAAAAAGCAAGATTCTCTCTTTTGCTCCATGCTGCCAAAACCCCGGCTCCTCCTTTCCCTTCGCTCTGCCAGTCCCCAAACTCACCCACCAGAACAGCTCCCACTCGCCCCCCCCCTCCCCTCATTCAGCCAGAGCGCTGCTGGCCCTCCCCAGGGGGACTCCTCCATCTCAGGGTCCTTTGTGGGGAGCCTCCGTGGCAACTCCCAAGTCTCCCACTCCCGGCCTCTTCCCAGCCTTCCAAGAGACGCAGAGCTGGGTTCTCTCCGTCTGAATTCTCCCAGCCTCCGGGCACGGCGGTGGGGGTGGGGGTGTGTCATCTGAATGGGAGCCATGGAATAATAATAATATAAGAAATGGTCATGGAGCCCTGTGTGTGTGTGTATGTCTTGCTTCTCCTTTTTTATATCTCCGATACTTATTTTTATAACTGTCCAATGATGGATATTAATCTGTTAAATGGAGTGTCTTTTCTGTGTGATCTGCTGTCCAAGGAGATAATCCAGGTTATCCTAATGAATGAGGAATTTGCATGAACTCTGTGACAGCTGAATGGAAGGAGGAAGGAAATTGGAAGAAGGGGAAGGCAAAGGGTAATGGAATAGGAAGGGAAAGGGAAGCAGAATAAAATGTAAAGAAAAACAGGAATGGGAGGGGAAGCAGAAAGGGAATTGAAAGAAGAAGAGAAAGAGGAGGGGGAAAGGGAACTGAAATAAACCCCTTCACCTTTCTTTCCCTTTGGATTATTTTGTAACTACAAATAACTGAACAAGAATCGGACTGAGCCACTCACAACATCAGAGAGCAAACCAATCAGAAGGCCTCTTCAGAAGGGACCCCCTGCAGCTCTCTTTCTCCCTCTCTCTCCTTCTCCCTCCCCCTCCCTGCTTCTCTTTCTCTCTTCTCTTCTCTCCCTTCTTTCCCTTCCACAGAGTTTTCCTCCCTGATCAGCTGCCACCAAGTGCCTGGAGGAGCCTATTTGTGATGTCCTCTTATTAGGCAGCTCTTACACAGCAGAGCAAAACCCACCCAGCCAATCTTGTCTGAATAACCAACCCAAAATCCCCGGGAGCATCGATCAGCCCCAGGAAGAGGGAGATCCCAGCCACAGCTGGAGAGAAAGGGATCCAGAGGAACGACCAGTTGGAGAAGTTTGATAGGGGGAAGGAAGAGGCTCCTGTGACGACGTTTGAGTGGCCATCACGAAGGGGAATTCTGCCATATCCCAGAGCGGCCCTTCAGGTCCTCCCGGCTGCTTGGCCGAAGTCCAAAGGGCACTGGGACCGGAGTCCTTTGGTGGGATAGCAGCGACAGAAGAGAAGAGAACAGGGCAGCGAGAGGCTTCTGGGCGCTCAGAGTTTTGGGACTGTTGGGCTGGGCGAAGGGAAAGGAGGGGCTGGGAGTCTGAGAAAGGGGGAGGAATGCGGAGAGCGCCGCTTTCCTTTGGGGAAAGAAAGAGGCAGGAAAAGACCCCCCTGCTCATGGCCAGCTGGGTTTTCCGCAGCGCTCGCCCTGTCGCCCCTTCAGGTGAGAACCTCCGCATCCCTGCTGAGCCCCGGAGATGCTGCGGGAGAATGGCGGTTCTTTGGCCCCTTGAACTCGCTTCTCTTGCAGCTCCTCTGCTGCCTTTCTGGGGCGCTTTGCCCGATCCTCTCCCTCTGCTCTCGCTTTCCCTCTCGTTTTCTCCCCGCTTTAAGCCCCCTCCTCAAATGCTCCCCTTCGCCCACACACAACACGCACCCACAAAAACAACACCCAACACCCTCCCACCTAGGCCCAATTTCCCGCCCAAACACACAATCACAGCCCATTGCCTAACAAACACCGCGCACCGCCGCCACGCCCACTTGTGCCTCTAGCACACAACGCTCCTTCTGCCGCTGCGCCTCCCTGCCCCTTCGCACCCGGGCAGTAGTAACAAGCGGCAACAACCCCGCACCAGCCATGCGCCCCCCACCCCCGATCCTGAAGCCATTGCCCCGCGCTGCAAGAACCCCCGGCGGCTCCTTGTAGAGGAGCCGTGGCACGCAACCTTCGCCTCTCGCCGCCCCTTCAACCTCCCACCCACGGAGGACACGCAACGTTCCACCTCCAATTAACCCCCCCCATTTCCTCAACTTCCACCTTCCCCTCTAGAAAAACACGATTTCTTTTAATAAGCTCATCCAGACCGAAAAAACAGCATTTTTTAAATCAAAGAATATTTTATTTTTTTATTCTCTTACATAGCATTTTAAGTACACATTCACATGATTGTTATTCTTCTTTACGTTTATCATTCTTATACATTTATTATTTCATTTAATAGGTTATAGTATACAGTTTGGGTCGCTTTATTTACCAACCCTTCCTCCTGTTGTAACAGCACCTTGTTTTCTCTTTCTTTTCTCTCTCCCTCCCTTCTCTACTTCCTTCCTTCCTCCTCTCCTTCCCCTTCCTTCTTCCCTTCTCTTTCTCCTACTACTCTTCCGCTTCCCCTTCAGACCGCAAACAGCATTGAGAAGGGCAGAGACCTCTAAAGAATGGGGGAGGGGGCTGCTGAACCCCGTGGGGGAATAATGGGGGGGAGGCGGGGCTGCTGTGGAAAAGGGGAGGCGGCTGGATCTCACCTAGGACAATATTGGAAGTAGAGGTCTGGAGGCAGCCCCTCCCCTCGCTTGGTGTGATGGACAGGGACCCTCAGAGGGAGAGGCGGGGTCTCACAAGTCTCCTGGCCCCGGGTTGAAAGCGATAGGGAGCTGCTTCCCCTCCATCCGGACCCTCCCAGCCTCCGGACACAGGGTGGCTGCCTTAGTGGGGGGCTTTTCTCTCCTTAGGGGGCAGCGCCCCTCGGCTGCCCCTCCAGGGGCTTCTCAGCAGGCAGCTGCCAGGAAAAAGGGGCGCCGCCCTGAGAGGGCTGGATCGGACAAAGACCGGGAAGGGGTTAACGGGGAAGAGGTGTTGGGGGTTGGAGGGGAAGAAAGCCAGGAGATCTTTTCAGATCAGGGGGGAGGGATCCGGGCGCCGTTTCTCCCCCGCCCGACGGCTGCACCCTCGGAGGGAGAGAAACCTCCCAGGAGCCCATCGGTGGTCGATCCGCTCCTCTCAAGACCGGCTTCCCCGCCGCCCCCTCCGCAGCGCCCGCTCACCTTGCAGAGTGTGCTGGAGGGCCGAGAGAGACTGCGCCCGCCCCTCCAGCTGCCTCAGGTCCCGCGGGGGCTCCGAGCCTCAGAGGCCGTCTGCCCCCCGGGGCTTCTCCTGCTCTCAGATCCAGGAGCCACGCTCGACCCCCGCAGGTCCTTCAGCCGCTCTCCCGGAGACGGAGCCCCAACATGGCTCGGGAGGGAAGGCGCATGGGAATCCCCCGCCCGGCTTCCCAGCAACCCGGCTGAGAGGAAGCCCGTCCAGGCGCTCGCCTACTCGCCCGCCCCTTGGCTTCTCTCGCCGCGCTCCGACCGGCTCCCTGGCGGGGCTTCCGGCCAGCCCCGAGGCGGCTTCTGCGGGGACGAGGCGGCGGGACGTGAGGCGCTCAGGTAGACCGCCTGCGGGGGTGGCACGGCCTGATCTGGGTGCGAGGGGGATGGGGTAGGACAGGGGCTTGAGTGACAGCTGTCTGTTCGGGCGAGTGGGCGGAGGAGAGCCGGGAAGCGCAGCGGCAGAAGGATCCAAAGCCAGCCGAGAGACTTTGTGTCCATCACTAAAGTTTTAATCCCAACTTCACAATAAAAGCCAAATGGGGGACTTTGAGATAATCATCAGGAGATTGCGAGTTCTAGTTCTGCCTGAGGCGTAAAAGCCAGCTGGGTGAGTTTCAACCAATATTGTTGTGCAGAACTTTTGGGTGAGATTTCTCCCTGTAGTTCAGCAGCCGATTTTTAACAGTCTGGAGACTTTTTCTTTGTAATTTGGAGAAGAAGGGAAATCAACCCTCTTAGGAGTCCTGGAAGATGAATCTCCTGATGGATTTTACAGCCTCCATTGAAAGGACCTCAAAGTGCTTAGTGGTAAAAATGAAATTGAAAATCCTTAAAGCTACAGCTGTTTTCTTTTGGGAATTCATTTGCTGCCATATAATTTATATGCTTTGCAGGATATACGTTACATACCCTTTATACTCTGTGCTAAACACGCTTTATACTGCTTTGGTAAGACCACACTTGGAATCCTACATCCAGTTTTGGCCACCATGATTTAAAAAAAAGATCTTGAGAGTCTGGAAAGTGTGCAGAGAAGAGCAAGAAAGAGGAGGAGGGGCTTGGAGGTTGAATCGCAGCATGAACAATGGCAGGAACTGGGGCCATCTAGGGCCATGATGGCCAACCTATGGCACGCATGCTGGCGGTGGCACGTAGAGCCTTCTCTGTGGGCGTGTGCACCGTCTCCAGCTGCCCTTACGGTTTCTGGTGTGTGCGTGCATGCAGGTCAGCTGGTCTTTGGGTTTCAGGTGCTCCAGCGCACATATGCACCTACGTGTTCCGGTTTGGACCCTTGGTGCCGAAAAGGTTCGCCATGACAGAGCTAGGCCAATGAAGAGAAGGATTTGGGGTGTCCTGATAGCAGCCTTCCAACAGTTGAGAAGCTGTGACAGAGAAGAGGGGGTCCAGCTGGTCTCCAAAGCACCTGAAGGCAGGACAAGAAGTGAGAGATCGAAACTGATGCAGGAGAGAATCGACCTCGAATTCAGGAGACGTTTCCTGACAGGGAGAACAATGAATCCGTGGAAAGGCCTCTCCCCAGAAGTTGTGGGGGCTCCATCCCTGGAGGCTTTGGAGAAGAGCCTGGAGAGCCATTTGAGTGGGAGGGTAGAGGGTCTCTTGAATTCCTTCCAGTCTTTCTTTTACCTTGCAAGGCTGCGATCTGGGGCCATCAAAGCTAATCATAACCAGACAAATCCTATCATGCCATTGCATGTATAAGTGGCAGAACATTATTCTCTATCTACGTCTCCCCGTCAGTTGGATTCCACCTGAACCGTTTCTTTCCTCCAGCTGAGAAGAGGAGGAATTCCTGGATCTCTCTGAGGTTGGGATGAATTCCATGGAAAGAGGGGCAGGGAGGAGTTCTTGTTCTTTGCTTAATCTTAAAAGAATGGTGCCTTTTTGCTCTTCTGTTTATATTTCTGTTTTACAGAAACAGAAATTGTAAGTTTCTCCCTTTCAAAAGCTGGATTTATTTTGATGCTGAGTGCGAATGCTGAGCCTGCCCCCATCCACCATTTATTCCAGTCTGTGTGAGTTTTGTGTGAATGTTGTGATAAGTCAAGAAAGTGGAGATGAAATTTTCTGTTTTTCTTTCTCCCTTTTCTATTTGCTTTGGCCTTCCCCAGGCCCCAAGCCCTCTCCTCTGGATTTAACGAGATCTCCTACAACAGGTAGTCCTCGAGTCATGACCACAATTGACTCCAAAACTTCTGTTGCTAAGCAAGACAGTCGTTAAGTGAATGTTGCCCCATTTTACAACCTTTCTTGCCTCAGTTGTTAAATGAATCACTGCAATGGTTAAATTAGTAACAGGGTTGTTAAGTGAATCTGTGCTTCCCCATTGATTTTGCTTGTCAGAAGGTCACAAAAGGGGATCACGTGACCCCCGGACACTGCGACTGTCATAAATAGGAACCAATTGCACAGCATCTAAATTTTGATCTTGTGACCATGGGGATGCTGCAATGAGTCATTTTTTCAATGACATTGTAAGTTTGTATGGTCACTAAATGAACTGTTGTTAATCGAGGGCTACCTGCACAGTCTCTGTCTCTTGTCTGTTTGATGCCTTAATTCAAAGTCCCGAAGAGGAAGAGGTGGGAAAGAGGCCAGGCTTCCCCTGGAGACCCCCAGGGGCTGCTGACCCTCCTCAAGTCCCTGGGTTCCTGAGGAAGGGTCCCAGCATGAGTCCGAAAGCTCAGGAGGCTCAACCTGGTGACCGACCCAGATTAGATCCTGTGATCTAGAATCTTTTAGTGGGAAAACAAGAGAATTAAAAAGTAGAATAATGTGGCTGCAGAAGCATTCAGGCACAGCTGAAGCTCCTGAAAATCTACTGATTTCTCATATACCCCAATAAATGGCTGAAGCTTTGTTTCTTGTAAGGAGAAACTGCTGGTTGTTATAGCAGAAAGAGAAAAACTGAATTTTATATATACACAGAGAGAGACACACAAAAAACACACGAAATTATCTTTATTTTTTTTAAATTGACAAAACAATATCATGTTTCAAGTGAAAAAAAGTAAGGAGGCCAATTTCTCTCTGTTCTTCATAATTTACAGGAAGACCATGGCAATTTCAAGGCTGTTGTCAGAAAAAGAGGAGCTCCAGTTGAAGAACAAGTAGCTTTCGGTGAAAAGTATCCCACAAATTACAGAAAAGAAGGAGCTTTCCAAAGATTTTGAAGAGAAACTGAGCAGTGAGCAATTTTTAGATAGCAACCCCGAGTTTTCTTCCAAAATTTCATCTTAAATACTCCTTAGCTCTCTCTCTCTCTCTCCCCTATTGCCCATAGTTCTAGGTTGAATTACATTGCCTGGAATAAGGTTGGGAAAAATAAGACCTGACTCTTTTCAACTTGTTCAAAACACAGGAAATTATACATAGACCTACAACCATTCACTTAGGCTGCTTTACTATTACTATTAGTTTTCTCATCGTTCCTATCACCCATCTCCTCCCACTTATGATTGCAGGACTGTAGCTTTGTGGCTTACATCCTTATGATTTATATTGATATTGATTGTTTCCTGATTGCTTATTTGTATCCTATGACTATCATTAAGTGTTGTAGCTATGATTCTTGACGAATGTATCTTGTCTTTTTATGTACACTGAGAGCACATGCACCAAAGACAAATTCCTTGTGTGTCCAATCACACTTGGCCAATAAAGAATTCTATTCTATTGAATTGTAAGCCAATAAGCAAAATACAGATATTTTAATTAGTTTTAAACTTAAACAAGTCTGATGACTCACGTAACAAACCCAAGGAAGCTAATTTTACTCTGGTTTAGATCTTTTACAGAAGAAATATTTCAGATGAGACCAGCTCAGAAAAGAGAATCGAGATCTGACTTGCAGGGTTCAAAAACAAGCTGGGGAGAAGGTGGAACTCCTCAGAGAAAACAACCAATACAGAATCAATAGTTTGGAGAAAGAACTCAATGAGGTAAACAAGGAAAGCCATCATCTCCACTGCAGAGTTCGGGAACAAGCTGGGGAGGACCAGGAGCTTCTCAGGGAGAACCGAGCATTGAGGGAACAACGGGGCAGGTCAGAAATACCGTCTTTCTCTGAAAATAAGCCCCAGCCTGACTTTTTTGGGGTGTGCCAGTATAAGTGAAGGGGTGGGCGTGGCCAGCACAGGAGGCAGCCCTCCCCTTCCCCAGTCACCTCATGGAGGCTCCGCCCCTTAATTATGGCTCACGGATCAGCTGAGCGAGTGAGGGCCAGGCAACTCGGCCCAGATCTCTGGAGCCCCTTCTCAGCCACCAGCCTGCCAGGGCCCCCTTCACCAACCATTAAACCAGAAATTGATTCTTCTTCCTCCATCCCTTCTCTCTTTCAGAAATGGACCCAAATGAGCTGTGGCAGCCATCCAGGGAAAGACCCCAGACCATCTTTGGAGACCCCTGGAAAGTCACATTGTTCATAGTTGGGGTCTATTTATTTGTTGGCCTCTGCATTTTTTACCACCAATGCAAGTAAGTTGCTCCTGTTAAAGGGAGTATCATCACCACAACCTGGGGAACCCTGGGGCACTGGAAGATTCCCCCAAAAGTTGGTGGAACTAATAGGAGAAAGGATAGAATCCCTCAGGGCTGGAAGGGACCTTGAAGGTCTTCTAGTCCAACCCCCAATCTTTTCTTGAAAATCTGGAGCCTCCATTAGGAATAAGCTTCATTATCATTGTTAAGAAAACAGTGTACCAGTCAGTTATATTTGATTCTTTTCCTCTTCTTCAATCCACAGAAAAAGGTGTCTGCGAGTGTCACCAGAACAACGAAATGAAGATGTGGAGGCTGATATCATCACAGTGGAACCGTACATACCGGAACCCATCTACCCCAACATCACTTTAATCGATGAGCGAAGGATGTCATATGTTCTACCTTGCACGACAATGTGATGGTTGGTAAGTGTTTGTCAGTTTTTCCTTATTTTTCTATTTTAAAGGCATTTTGTTATTGTTGTTGTCATTTAATTCTTAATGCCTTTTGTTCTTTTGCATTTCTTGCTTTGGGGTTTTAGGTGGGGGTGGTTGGACTATGGAAGCTAACAGAAAAGAAAATTAGGAGCCTTTAATCCTAATTTGGTTGCTCAGTTTTTTTTTATTGTTTTGTTTCTTGCTTACTATTTCATTATGATTAAAATATTCAATCTGTGCTTCTTTTGCCCCAGGACAAATTGCGGCCATGGGTGAAATTCCAGCCATCACATTGTTGACCAGGGCTGAACGTCTGACATCGTCTTCCATCAATTATGGTGATGTTGGGATCGATGGATTCCGGTATGGAGGTTCCACCATGATGGAGGCCTCCTCCTCATCTTCAGCTGGTGGTTCTGGTGATGCCTGCAACACCTTCAACGCAGAGGCCAAACACCACATAGACCCCAAAGATGACCAAAGTTGTTTTCCAGGGTCTCCAAGGAAGTTCTGAGGGTTCTCACTGGATGGCCACACGAGTTCAGTCTCATCCATTTTTAACAGAATTGAAGGGATTAAAAAAAGATCTTGAAGGGTATTCCAAATCCAGATATATATTTACATTACAAAATAAATTTAAAGGAATCAAATCAACTTTACAAAGCATTTCCTCTTCAGTTTTTTCCTCTTTGTACCTTCTGACAAGTTATGGAGACCCCTGGAAGGCGACTTTGTTTGTCCTTGGGGTCTATATCTTCATTGACCTCTGCATATTTTTCCACCAGTGCAACTAAGTTGCTCCTGATCAGGGGAGTGGTATCACCACAACCTGGAGAGCCTTTGAGCACTGAAAGCCCCCCAAAATGTTGGTGGAACTAACAGGAGAAAGTATAGACTCCCTCAGGGCTGGAAGGGGACCTTGAAGGTCTTCTAATCCAACTCCCAATCTTTTCTTGAAAATCTGGAGTCCGCATTAAGAATTATCTTTATTATCATTGTTAAGAAAACAATGCACCAGTCAGTTATATTTGATTTTTTTTCTTCTAAAATCCCCAGAAAAAGGTGACTGCAAGTGTCGCCAGAACAACGAAATGAAGATGTGGAGGCCACCATAATCATGGTGGAACCGAACATACCGGAACCCATCTACCCCAACATCCCCATCATTGATGAGCAAAGGATGTCAGATGTTCTACCTTGCATGACAATGTGATGGATGGTAAGTGTTTGAACTAATTTGGTTGTCAGTTTTTTTCTCATGATGATGATATTATTATTTAATTCTTAGATGGATTCTATTTGAGAGGCAGAAAATCCCAGCTGACTGCAGTCAGTAAACAACTTGGAGGCTACAAGAAGTGAGTGGATGGAGGACTTGTACAAAAGAAGAGTCCTAGCTGAAGGAGAGGATTTGGGGTCTCTTGAGGTCACCTGGGATCCTTGGTTGCTTTGCATTGCCTGCTTTGGGTTTTTGGGTGGGAATGGCTGGCTTAGAAGCTAAAAAGAAAGAAGAGTGGGAGCCTGGTAATTTTAAATATTAATTTGGTTGCTAAGTTTTATTTATTATTTCTTGCTTACTTATTTTTTTTAAATTAAAATATTAAATTGGTGCTTTTTTTGCCCCAGGATAAATAGCTGCAGTGGGTGAAATCCCAAAACAACTGGAGCCCAATTTGGACCCCATCGGCATTGATGACCTCACCATCGGTCAATTGCCAAAGTCCGCCTTCCTTGGAAGAGCTGACATCCAGTCTGAACATCTGGCTGACTGTGTGAAGAACCACAATCCCCCCCACGAGGCAGAACCTTGATGTGGTTATGGGGCTTGTGTGCTCTGAGGAAGATTAGGGCTACAACTGACGTTCAAGCATACTGGACAGGACTCATAAGAGGAATCGGACAAAGAGTGCCTCTCCCCTAAACAATTGGGGAAAACACACATAAAAGAAACCCAGATTGGCTCTCTAGTGTCCCAGGTCAAGAAGGACCGTGCCAGGGGTTCAAATTCCTGGACATCTGGTGAAAAATGACCTGCAGGACTCAGGGATGATGGCTGAGCATCCAGGACTGGCAGCTGCTGAACAACTGGAAGGAAAGTGTTTTTCTGACTCTCCCCAAGATGGCATCCAGACTCAGCAGGGGTTTTTTTCCCTGCTGAGAGATTCCTGGTTTTCTCACCTGAACTGGTTCTTTTCGTTTTTCTTTTTATGTACTTTTTATGTAGTTTTATTTAACTTTTGGGGCTTGTTTATAATTTTTTTTACATTTTTTGGAGGTTTTGAATAAAATAAAAAATTGATTAAAAAAAAGAAATGATACGAGAAAAAGTACAAATGAAATCTTAATGAAAGATTCACATTGTAGCTACAATTCGTTCGTTCTTATATGAAATAAAAGGGTCTTGTTAAGTCCTACTGCTAAAAATTATCTATTTTTCTACTAGATTTTACTTATGCACTCTATTAGGAAAACGTAGATATTGTTCTAAAAGCTGGATGGTATTTTTAAAACAAGATCAAAGTAGCTTTATCTAAGAATTGGTATACATGTTGATCACAAAATCCTATTTCTTCAACTATCCCGCCTGTATTAATGATAATATAGAATACTAGATGAGCAAGGACCAATTGCTATTCATACCTCCTCAATTTTATGAGGCATTATCTTAATTAATTAACTTAATTATGAGGAAGTACCGTAGTTAATACTTTGCTGGGTCAAGGTATATCACCAGCATTCCTGCAAACTATTAAGGAAGTGTTATGTGCAAAAAAATATGGCACCAGGCTAGAAAGTGGAAGATCATGAGTTCTAGTCCCACCTTAGTCATCAAAGCCAGCTGGGTGATTTTGGGTCAGTCGCTCTACCTACCAACCTCACAGGGTTGTTATTGTGAGGTGAAATAGGAGAAGGAAGGTGTGTTTGATATGTTCACTGCCTTGAGTTATTTATAAAAATAAGGTGGGGTAATAACAAATAAATGACCTTGGGGAGAGAAGGAGAAGATGCTGCATAGGGAATAATCAGATAAGGTGGGGGAGCCCCCTGGTGCACAATTGGCAGAGAAAGAACCTCAGAAAGGACCATCCCTCACTTTTCAGGATTTCAAAAGAGCTGGTGGGAGCTTCATACTTTCAGACATGCAAGATTCTCTCATGTATCCTTCCAATAGAGTTATATCATGTTTCCCATCTGGTGTACCTGGGAGAAAATGGGGGGGGGGACTTGCTACCTTGTGTGCCAGGTGAGTCTAGCCACAGCCGGATCTGAGATCTCGGATGCAGCTGCTGCAGACTTTTGAGATGCTGCTTCTTGTTTTCCCTCATATTCTGAAAAGGGTGACTTTCTCAGTTGGCAGTAGTGGCTTTTCTGCACATGGTAACTGTGGTCCATCTCAGCCAGTTCATGCTGTAGACTGGAGGAATTTCTTACCTTCTGGCAGAAAGTTCCTCACCTCTTTGAGGTCTTTCTCAGAGTCAGCCTTCTTTAGGTTGAGATGGACACATGGCTAGTGACCTCACACAGTTCTTTGTGTAGTTCTTCAATGTGTTTCACCCAAGATGTGTTCTCTAGCGCTAACTCTAACTGATGGCATGATCTTCTGCAGATCTTCTGCTGTGGTCTTAAGTTGATCCACTTTCTCCTGGAGACAGCTGTGCTGCTCTTTCATCCATTGATTATCTTTCTGGAATTCCTGGGTCTGAAAGTCAAAGGAGTATCTCAGTTCATCAACCTGGAGGTTGGGACCATCATTGGTTGCTGAGAGATCATCCAAGGATATTGACCATATGACCATTTCTTCCTTGTTGCTGACCTGTTTGAAAAACGAAGAGAAACAGTCACATCCTGTCTCAGTTCAGGGCTAATTTTGCTAACCTGCCTTCTCCACTCTGGATTTTTCCTGAAGTTTTGGAGTCCATCATTTTCTCTAGCATGAGATGCAGTGGGAGAGAAGAACCAATGGACAATCTGCAGAGCTTGCTGGCTGGAGAATTCTGGGAATTGAAGTCCCCCCCCCCATACTTTAAAGGGGCCTAGTTTGAGAAACACCAACATAATCCCTCAGTACTGATCTCTCTTCAAACTATCCTGACTTCCCATTTGATTTTGAGTCCAACTCAAGGCATCCAGCTACCTTCACCAAAGGTGTGGCTTATCCATTGATGAGCCAATCCTGAAGGGGCTTCGAGCCCCAAATTGGCTTCAGCCAGAGAGGCTCCCTCTGAAGGGGGAACCTCGGTCGCCTGGAGAGGTTGGGGACCCCCAGATTCCACCTCTTCTCTGGGAGTGAAATTAAAATGATGTCCCTTGGATCTGGAATCTGGTATTAGAGATCTAGAGAATCCAGGTTTCCCTCTCCAGGCCCAGATGATGACAGGGAAATACCCATAAAAGATCAGATATGATTCATATTCAAAAGGCCTTGTGAGAAGGTGCCTAAAGAAACACTTGGATCTTTGCCAGCTATAGCTGTCCAATTCACTGCCTGCAGAGGCCAGATTGTAGACTGCCCCCCACAGGCAGTGAGAGGGACAGTTAAATCATGGAAAGACCCAGTGGAGGAAGGACCCTGAGTGCTGCCTGGGGAATTCTGGGAGTTGAAGTCCACTCATCTTCAGGTTGCTAAGTTTGAGCAACATGCTCTAGTAGATCCTGCACTGGGCACTTGGATAGATGACCTCTAAGGTCTCTTTCACTCCATTTGTCCATTATTCTAACTGCTTATGTCTTTATGGAGGGCAAACGAATCCTCTCCAAAAAGGGATTTGGGCAACAAAATGGAGGATGTGGGGTCTTTGCCAGGTTGAGCTGTCCTACACACTGCCTGTGGAGGCCAAGTATCACTTAAAGGCCAGACTATAGACTGCCCCCTACAGGCAATGAGAGGGACAGCTAAAGCTGGCACAAGCCCCATGGGGTCCTCCATTTTGTAGCGGGAAAGAGGGAAAACTGGCAAAGGAGAAAAGTGGAGAATTGTGGAGTTTTTCCCCTCCTTTTTTCAGCCATGTTCTGTGTGTGGAACCTTCTCTCTTCTTTTGGCACCTTGAATAAAAGTCCATCTTGGTTTAAACCCTGGAGTTTCCCCAGGGCCTTCTTTCTCTCAGGCCGGCTGAGCTCCTGACTCCGAAAGCTGGAGCTGGGTGGGGGAGGGTCTCCCATCCTATCCTCTCCTGGGGCTCCAGAGGGCTGGTTGGGGGGGGGGGGAGAAACTGAGGTGGGTTTATGAAGGGAGGGGGCGGCAGAGGGAGACCTAAGGGGCCTGGGGCTCTTCTCCCCCCCCCACAGACGGGGGTCTCAGAAGTGAAGGGTCCCCAAGGAGACAGAAGTCATTCCCTAATTTCATGGGGGCTGGAGGGGGGCATTGGAGACTGGAGGGTCAGCAGGGAATCCGGCATTTTCCCCTCTTTCTCAATATTTCTCAATTCCTGTCAGCCAGCAGAGGAGACACACATGCACACACACACCAACCGAAGGGTTTTCGTTCTCTTCCTAGCAAGTAGGAACAATGGATGGGCAGGAATGGGCAGGGCAGGTGGTCAGCTGAGAAGACACAAATGGCCTCTGATCAGATCCATAGGACACACTTAGCCTGGTCCCTTCACCCATGAAACTTTCAGTCACACTTGTAACTGTCATGTCAGGGAAAAACAAAAAACTCCCTGGAGAAATCTGAGATCAATGGACCGAGGCTGATTCTCCTTCAGCATATCAATTAAGATGTTAAGAAAAGAAATAAGTCTTTAAGAAGTATATTCTAATTAATAAACAAACTTTAATAATAAAATAATAAAAATAAATGAAACAGAAAATAACTAATTGGTTACATTTTGATAATAAAAAGCCCCGGTTGCCAGCTCCCTGGCAATCGGACAAAGAAAGAGTTTTGGAATGTGTGACGCATGCGCAATAAATCACTTTCAGATAACATTTTGTTTTATGACCTGCGCAATAAAGCTTTCTTAGTTTAACTCTTGAATGTCAGTTTAGGCAGTTCAGGCCTAGCAAACTTTTTAACATCGTGACATGTCACTCATGCTTTGTTTTCTGAGGCTGAGCCTGTTGGCCGAGGGCTCAATTACAGGAGCCCCAAAATACATTAATTCAGTGGAAAGAAGATGAACAATAGTTGATAAATGGAATAAGCTGGGGAAACTTTTTTTTTGCAAGAACCATATTCCCACAACCTAGGCTGAGGAAATCGTCTCTCAGCCACACTGAGGCAAAACGCAGGTCCAGGTGCCGCTTCCTGAGAGCCTTTAACAAACCAAGGATGATGGTAGCTGCTCCCCCTCCTCTCCCCTGGGGTCTCCCCTTGAGGCAAACTCAGAAATGGGGCTGGGGAGATTCCAGACCGAGAAGGGGCTTCCTCCCTTCTGGGCATGGCCAGCCCTTAGTGAGACATGGCAGAAGACATTGTGAAGGAGAGCAGCCTTGTTCCACATCAGCCTGGCATTCAGGAGGATCAGCCTGATAGCCAGGCAATGAGGAGAATCTGGGGGATCTCCAGTGGGACATCTTTGATGTAGTGGCCATCCTCTGCTCCTCAAGATCATGAAGGACCTGCCTATCCCTTCAACCTCTCCCTCTTGCTCAGCCCCCCAGTTCTCCCTTCTAGGCCAAGGTGGATGTGTCCACGTCTTCCCCTCCAGATAAGGGACATAATCCCCCATCAATGGATTCAAATAATCCAGGCACTCCAACTGCACCTTCTAAGCCCTCGGAGGTCTTTTGTGCAGCTTCACAAGCACAGCCTCGGAGATGGGGATGTCACAAAGGTCCCACCCCACCAAGTACATCCACACAAGCAGAGGAAGGGCCACTAGCTTCCCCAAACAATATTCTGGGTCGATGTGACAAAAAAATCAGTTTGCACCGTCCACCACATTGTGATCTCAGCTGCACCCAGTTTGTTTAATAAACTATTGAACTTCAAAATGGAAAGGAGCTGAGTGTCTTCCATGAACACTGAAGGGCAACAGATAGAGTGGAAAAGTGGTCAAAAAAATTCTATCCATTCTATAAGTTTCTCACTGTTTACTCAATGATACAGTATACAGCCTGTCACTTTCCTGCCTCTTTGTCAGCTCTCATTCAAAAATTGATATCACTAAGAGATGGGAAACGTAATTTCACTTCAGGGATAAACAATTTTAAAACCAGCTCCAATTTTGGATTCATTTATATAGATTTAATACAAGAAAATCTCCAACAGGCCCTACAGTAAACAGTAGGAAGTGTTCAATGTTCATTGCTTCCTTGGCATTAGAAGACAGGCACCACTAGAGTTGGGTGACATCAACCTCAAGCAGCATCAAACTTCATAGCTCTGGTGACCTTCCTCAGCAGACCCTGGAGACAAAAGACCACGTTGGAGGGCAGCAGAAGCCAATTCCCTTGTTATTCAAATATGCATCACGTTCTGGACATGTCCTGACAGGAAAGATCACAACCACTACAGAACAGAGCCCCAGTTGTGTTTCTGTGGCTTTTCACTAACATGTTTTTCTCCAGCTAATCCTCCTTACAAGCACCGACAAAGAAGTTTAGGGTCCCCAGTGGAAAAATTGCTTCTCCCTGTAATAATCACCACCCCAGTTTTCTGTTATTCCTCCAGCGACTGTCTTTGATGTAAACATCAGACTGAAACAATATGGAAGGGATCTTTCATCAGAAAAGGATAAATATCTTAGGTCACATTCTGTGTGGCATATATCTTCAGGCAGGCGATGTCTGTGCCATTGAGTGTACCATTCTTTCTTTTCCAGGTGAAGCTTGGAGTGTCTTTCTCTATATCAGGAAAGCCACTGGATATTCCATTTTGTGAGAGGGCTTTGAATTCTTCTAACTTGTCTCGTTTTTCTTGAGAATTGGGAAAGGGATTGATTCAGCCCCAAGAATTATGAACCTCCTGCTTCTGCTTCTGATGCTGCTGGTGTCCCATCCAGTCTCTGGGAAGCTTGGAATGAAATGCCCGCTGAGTTTGGAGCACCAGGATGGAAACAATCCATGGAGCTTTTACAGCCCAGGAGACCATCTCATTAGTATGATCAACACTGTAACAGAAATATCTCATATAATGTTGCCTTTCGACACTGCTCCTTCTAGTCCTTCTAGTCCTTCGTAAGTCATTCAGGGTGGCGGAGTTGCATTCCCTCCATTTGCATTTCTATCACTCTCCTTTTTTTATTTGCTCCTCTATTTCAAGACCTATTTAATTTCCTGAATGGTTTGGATCTCCATGGTTCCCCTCTTCTGTCTTATTTTGTGTAAGAGACTCAAATCCAAAGATGGAGCTGAAAAAATCCTGAAGGAAGTTGACATTATTTTCCTCTCTCTGTACAATCCTGCGTTTGTCATTTGACTACTGAAATAACTCATCATTGATTTTGGATCAATGTTGGCTTAAGGCTCAGTAGGCTTGTGGAGGCAAAGAAAGTCAATTTTTTAAAAAAGGAGTTTGTTGTTGCTCTTGTTGACAATAACATGAACATTTTCATTTTACAGTAGACTTTCCTTTGGTTTCACACGAAGACTACAGTTCATTTTTGCCATTCAATTGATCAATAAGAATCACCAACTCCTGCACAATCTCACAGTTGGCTATAGCATACATGACAACTCTTTCAGCACTTTCTGCACTTCAGATGCCTTGTTGGACATTCTCTCCACTGGAGAAGCCAATGTCCCCAACTATGGCTGTGGAAGGAAGGACAACCTTCTGGCTCTTATTAATGGAGCTGACAGGGACGTCTCCATCCAGATGTCAACATTAGGAGGCACCTACAAAGTCCCACAGGTTTGTGTGTGTTTCTCTCCGTCTGGTAAAGTGAGTGGTGGGTGTTAATAGATGCAATCATGTCTTCTCCATGGAGTTCAAAAGCTGTTTTTCTCCATATTAGTGAAATGTCAACTTTTTTATCCTATTATGTTAATGTTCACATTCATCATAAAAGGCCTGAAGAGCAATAAGATCCCTGGAGAGGACTTTTTAGTGGACGTTCAGCTCTTCAAAAAATATCCCTAGTTGTGGGGCTCTTTACTGGCATGTTTACCTAAGGGGAGCAAGAGTGCAATATCTCCAGGCACCCAGAGAAACAGAACTCCCGGCCCTCACTGAATCAGCTGATCCACGGGCTGCGGTTAAGAGGCCCAGCAGCCATGCTGTGACCAGGGAAGGGAAGGGCTGCCTCCTCTGCTGGCCATGCCCACCCCTTCACTGGGGCTTATTTTTGGGGTGGGGTGTATATTAGGCCCACCCCCAAAAATCAGGCTAGGACTTATTTTTTGGATAGGTCATATTTTCAGGGAAACATGGTATTAGATCAAATCCAATCACAACATTTGAGGAGTATCTTAGAGGTGGATAAAAGAATTCAGCTGCTGCTCACAGGCCTAAATTTCTCCTTTGTCTAAATCAATGCACATAATTATTAGTCTAGATTCCCTGTGTTAGCAATGTAAAATTTCAGTTAAAACACCTTGGATTGTACAACTGACATATTATTTTAGGAGACGTATTCTCCCTTTCACTTGTACAGCTGGAGAACACACATCTTTTATTGGAATGTCAATTGTCTAAGAAAGAGAGAGATGAGTATCTTGAACACCACACAAATGACCTATTGGGATCCATATGTTAAAATAGCATATATCCCGGACTATCAGAATTTTAAAAAAATTCATATGATACAGTCTATTATTTGAGCAAAACAGTTCAATTGAGATCTGGATATGTGGATCTGATTGTGGTAAATTGTAGGGTGATACAGAAATGATTTACATTCTTTATTATTATTCCTTCTTAATTTATTCTTGCATTCTGTTTTTATACATACAGTAGATTTGTTTATGTTCTGTGTTCTATATTATGCATTTTGATATAGCTTAATGGCTAGTCAACAATAAACTATTCTAATATGGTCATGAGAACTGATAAGGAGTTATTAAAATCTAGTGTTTGGTACTTGTTCTGACCCCAAATATAACACCACATTTTTCATTGCTTTTTTAGATCAGTGTTGAACCTGTTTCAAATACTCTGACTGATAAAAGCCAATTCCCCTTTTTCCACCTGATGCTCCCAAAACAAGGGATCCAGTACTCAGGAATTGTCCAACTGCTCCTCCATTTCCGATGGACCTTGATTGGTCTCTTTGCTTCAGACACAGAGAATGGAGAGAATTTCATGAGAACTTTCACTCCCATGCTTGTCCAGAATGGAATTTGCATGGTTATATCACAACTGTTATCAACAACTGGACATACAACAGCCCTCTGGGGTGTCCTGTCTAAGTGGAGACAAGTCAACGTGTTTATTCACTTCATGGAATATAATTCCATTTGGGACAGAATTCTTCCTTTCCATTTAGCACTCAGGCGTTTGCCAGGGACTATTGAAGGGAAAATCTGGATCTTGACAATCTTGGGTCATTTTGCACTTAGAAGGCACGAACTTCTCAAATATGTTCATAGTATTTGGGCCTTTGCTTTTCAGTGGAAAAATGAGAAAATAGTATATCATCTCTTTGAACCCAATTTATTTGTGGAGCCCCAGTTTGAAGATCATTATTTTCACTGTTCTCTTTCAAAGAACGTCTTTTCTGTCAAAGGTCGGAGGAGATGCACCCAGAAAGCCCCACTGGAGACCCAAGAGAAAAGGAAGAGAAGACGGATCCCAAATTACCCATTTTTGTACAGTTTCATTCAGATTCTGGTCCATGCCTTGAATGCTGCTTATTCCTCCAGTTCCAGGAGAAGAAGCAAGGGGGTCGAAGAGAGGCTGGGGACTCCAAGGCTGCAACCGTGGCAGGTAAAAAGGACTGACTTAAATGATAAGTTCCACCCCCCCCCCCCCAATTCCTCATATAAAAGTCCTAAAACAATGTTTTCCATTATATACATATTTTAAGATTCTTCTAAATTGAAACATAAATCTGATTCCCATATTTTTTGCCACACTCAGAGAGGTTGGGGGAAAGAGGGTCATAGGGGACTGTAACTTATGTGAGGTTAGATCTGATTTTCTGTCAGGTTTCCGAAAGATGCCCTAATTCATTTATGAGCCTTGAGCCAAGTTTCAAAAGAAATCCAGTCATTTATTAGGAGCAACATTTTGCAATTACCCAAGTGGAGTCAGATCTAATCTCATGTATGTTATGCCACCCCCATGACCCTATTTCCCCCCTCCTCCCTGAGTATGTCATAAATCACATTCTCCAACAGAGTATATTAGCCAATCCTCTTGCTTGCTCCGGTAACCAGGGATACTATCTGGAGAAAAGCATGTGTGTAATGTGCAGTTCCCCCTCCTCCTGCTTTTGATAACTTAAGAGATGGCCTGGAATCCTTTTACAAGTTGACATTAGTCACATATAATTAAAAAATACCTTCTTTACAGTTACATTTCCAACAAATATTTGAAATACTATATATCTTTGAATATACATCAGGTGTTAAATACCACAGTACATCATTGTCTTACGAATTCACTAGAAATTTCCTATAATTTTATTAGTATTCTACATAAAATTCCAACAGTTCATCTCCTTAAAGATTCTTCTCCAGTTTCATCTCTCATCCCTCTTCCAGTGCATCATTAACAAAATTATCAAGATATATAATTGTTTCGCTAATAAATTAGTTACTATCAGATTTCTCTGAAAATAAGACCTATGCCAAAATAAGCCCTAGCTTGATTTTTACACGTATTTCCAATAAAAGCCCTACCCCCCCCCCCAAATAAGCCTTAGTTGACCCCGCCCATTCTGTTGCACCTGGGTGCACAAGGTGGGGCAAGGCGGATTGGTAAAAATCAAGCTAGGGCAGGGATGGGGGGGAAGCTGCCCCACATGCCCCATACCCATTTACCTTAGGACAGTTACAGCCAGATCTCCCACACCCCAACACCTGCCTTGCTTTGCCGGCCCACTTCTTCTGAGGCCACTTGCTGCCGCTTGTGCCTCCGTTTCTCTGTCAGAGGTCTTCAGGAAAGGCCTCTGCAGCTGAGAAATGAGCTCCGGATTGATATGCCCGGTGCCTCCCAGCCTCCACTTCACCATCAGAGGTGTTTCTGCAGAAAAAGTGGGCAAGCCACATGGGGTCCAGCTGGGTGGGGCTGTCACTGCCACAGCCACAAGGTGAGACAGGGGAAAAGGCATCCCCAGAAAATAATACAATACAATACAATACAATAGTAGAGTTGGAAGGGACCTTGGAGGTCTTCTAGTCCAACCCCCTGCCTAGGCAGGAAACCCTATACCGTTTCAGACAAATGGCTATCCAACATCTTCTTAAAGACTTCCAGTGTTGGGGCATTCACAACTTCTGGAGGCAAGCTGTTCCACTGATTAATTGTTCTGTCAGGAAGTTTCTCCTCAGTTCTAAGTTGCTTCTTTCCTTGATTAGTTTCCACCCATTGCTTCTTGTTCTACCCTCAGGTGCCTTGGAGAATAGTTTGACTCCCTCTTCTTTGTGGCAACCCCTGAGATATTGGAACACTGCTATCATGTCTCCCCTAGTCTTTCTTTCTCTTAAGCTAAACATACCCAGTTCCTGCAACCGTTCTTCATATCCAGTCCCCTCATCATCTTTGTTGCTCTTCTCTGCAGTCTTTCTAGAGTCTCCACAACTTTTCCACATCGTGGTGACCAAAACTGAATGCAGTATTCCAAGTGTGGCCTTACCAAGGCATTATAAAGTGGTATTAACACTTCACGGGATCTTGATTCTATCCCTCTGTTTATGCAATCTAGAACTAGGTTGGCTTTTTTGGCAGCTGCTGCACATGGCTGACTCCTATTTAAATGGTTGTTCACTAGGATTCCAAGATCCCTCTCACAGTTACTACTATTGAGCAAGATACCACCTATACTGTACCTGTGCATTTCATTTTTCTTGCCTAAATGTAGAACCTTACACTTTTCACCATTGAATTTCATTTTATTAGATAGTGCTCAATGTTCAAGTTCGTCAAATAAGATCTAATAAGACCGGGTCTTATTTTCAGGGAAACATGGATACTACAATTTATTGTAATCAGTGACCAGTATACGTATACAATAGTATCAAAAAAGTATAAAAGAAACTTTAATGAGAGATCTACATTGGAGCTCCCATCCATCTGTTCATATATGAGATACCATAGTTTGTCAAGTCCAAATTGCTGAAGATATTTTTCTGTTCAGTTTTATTTATGCACCTCTGTCTCTTTTGAGAAATTATATTTTTCTGAAAGTTGGAAGTTTTAAAAAGTGACCTAAGTAATTTTATCTATGAATTGGAATAAATCATGCATCAAAATATCATAATTTATTGAATCAAACTCTCTGTCTTAATGAATTTATTGAAGAATAGATGAGCAAGTACTAATTATTGTTCATATCTCTTCAGTTCTCCAAGGAACAGTGAGAATAATTTGTACAATTTTTAACAGTCCACTTAATTATCATACCAGCCAACCCTCACAACTTGGTTTCTAATCATTACTTCATGAAGTAGTATGTCAATACTTTAGTGCAGGGGTGCCCAAACTTGGGAACTTTAAGATCTGTGGACTTCAACTCCCAGAATTCACCAGCCAGCCATACTGGCAGCAGAATTCTGGGAGTTGAAGTCCACAAGTCTTAAAGTTCCCAAGTTTGGACACCCCTGCTTTAGTGAAATCAGGTTATATTAAAAGCATTCCCACAATCTATTAACAAACTGCAATGGTATGTGGAAATGATCTTGGGGATGGGTGAAGAGATACTGACTGGAAATGATCAGATAAGAGGGAGGAAAGCCCTCAGCTTCATAACAGGCAGAGAAAGAAACTCAGAAGGTTTTTTGCCTAACTTTTCAGTGTATAAAAATTGGTGGGAAATTTGTGCTTTCAGACCTGCAAGATTTTGCTAATGTAGCTTTACAATCAGTTAGAATTAGTTCCTCTGATCATGTATCCCATCTGTTTACTTAGAAGAAGATTAACCTGGGAACGTACTTCTGGACAAGTCCATTCTTACTAGTAATTACCGTACCCTGTGTTTTCAAGGAATTTATGTATAATCTCTTTATTGGTTTGTTCATTCAATTGTGCCGTGACTGCTCTACACTATTATTTATAATTGACAATTTTTGTCAAATCTTTGTTTTTCACTTTTGAACACAGTGGTAACTCTTGTTCTCCCAACTAAGAATACTTGAAAGTTAGATAATAGTAGGAGAAAGGTTCAAAAGTAAAAAGACCACATGAGATAAGAAACTAAAATTTCTGCTTTTAACATTTCTGGATCTTTCCATTTTAGTTGCATCCCTTTCTGGCAAAGAATGACTTTTGCAATCTTTCCATCTTTGTTTTGCACTTGGACGAAAATGGAGAGGTTTCAGCAGATCTGAATATCAGGACCTGGGTGGTTCTCCCCAAGATGGATCACATTTATCGGCACCCAGGGACTTTTGAAAGAGGGAGACTTATTATCAACCAAGATGCTCTTTCACAGCTAAAGTTGCTCAACAAGGTGGGAGAAATATTGGTGCCTTTTCCCTGTTTTCCGGAGCCTGTGGCCCCACTTCAAGGGGGCTAAGCCTAGTCACCATGATGGATGACCTTTTCTGATAATTGCATGTGGGGAATCATAGGAATCATAGAGATCTGGGTGATGATTCTGTAGAACATCTGTAGATGGCTGTTTTGTGTCTTCTCTGATGTTTACTGTCTCCATAAACTTGGTGAGAGAGGCCATCAAGTGCAGGGGATTGTGATGCTGATAGCCTCAAGTTCTCTTCTTCCTTGTCCTCAAATAGGAGGGAAGAAGAAGACAATTCTGTTGACTGGTTCCTGAGTTCAAGTTAGGACTGAATCCAATGCAGTTTATTCAAGACTGAGTGGAAGTCCTGTGCAGGGGTGAAATCCACTTAACTTTGCTACCGGTTCAGTATCAAAGTGAGTGAGTGCCCACTTCCGTGCATGTGCAGGACCTTCTCCACATTTATATACCCCCCATCTCCCTGTCCAGAATGACTCTGGGTAGCTTAGAATAGTATATTGTTTGTATAATGTCTCATATTGTATAATGTCCTGACCCAGAAAACTGACGCACTGAAAGATTTCTTTGAGCCAAAGAAAAGCCCTTCCTGAGGTCAAATTTAATGAGGGAGAAATTGAAAGAAATGCTGCTTAGATTTGACCTTTGGCTTCTAAGAGGACTCTTCATCTGAAAAATGCTTGAATGAATTGAACTGAACTTTATTTGGCCAAAGGTGATTAGACACACAGGGAATTTGTCTCCAATACAGAAGCCCTCCGTGTACACGCAAAGCAACAGAACAACAGTAATCATCATCACAGTTATCCCAATAAAAGTGGGAAGTAAAGAAGGGAATAAGAAGGATAAATAATGCTACAGGCACACTACATGCTAAATACGCATAGACATTAAACAGTGATGGGTTTCAAACATTTTTAGAACCTCTTCTGTAGGTGTGGCCTGCTTTGTGGGAGTGGCTTGCTGGCCATATGACCGGGTGGGAGTGGCTTGCCAGCCATGTGACTGGGTGGGTGTGGCTTGCCAACCATGTGACTGGGTGGGCGTGGCCAACTTGTAAAATGTGGTGAAACTCACTTAACAACACTCTTTTAAAAAAAAAAAGAATTTTATTTATTTTTAAACATTTATGGGAAAGGGTAAGTGGATATACAAAAATTTTTATCTTTTGCTTTTTTCTTTTTGGTAAAAGTTGTGAGATTTGGAGAGATTTCTACCTTTAGCACGATGGAGCTGCCAAAATTTTTGTATATCCAAAAACTTAACAACACTCTTGCTTAGCAACCAAAATGTTGGCTCAGGAACTCTGGCATTGAAGTGTGCAAGTCTTAAAGCTGTGAAGTTACAAGACCCTTGCACCCCTAACCCTTTAGAAAAAAAAACCCCCAGGGGTGTTCAAACTTGACAGCTTTAAGACTTGTGGACTTCAACTCCCAGAATTCCTCCTCTCGCTCTTCATCTTGATGATGTCCGGACGGGTGGGGGGAAGGAGATGGAACCGGCTCTAAACGGCACTGTAGATTTGTGGAATCTCTTCTATAGAAGAGGTTAGAACTGGCAGGAACCCACCCCTGACATTAAACAGCAATTAGGTGAATGTTTATCTTGAGTGTCAGCAGTGATGTGCAGTCAGGGGAGGCAGGGGAGGCAGAGTCTCACCACTCTCATCATGAAAAAAAATTACTCCAGGAAGCCACGAAAGTGGCTGGGAGAGTCGTGCGGTTTAGCCTCCCTGGACATCGCAGCAGCAGCCCCAAGTATGCCAATTTTGCCATTTTTTGCATCAGGTGAGCCCGGGATCCTTGCAAGGGGAATGGGACCACATGCGCAGGAGGCTCCAGCCGCGGTCCCCTTCATATTGGCTCAGGAAGGAGGGGAATGGGACCATGTGTGCAGGGGAAGGGGACCGCGGCTCACGCTGATCTGAGGCTGGCGCTGAGGAGCCTCCTGCACACGTGATCCCATTCCCCTTGCAAGGATCCCGGGCTCGGCCGATGCAAAAAATCCCTAACATCATCAGTGCTAGAAGGGAGGTGGGGGGGGGGAGGAGGAGAAAGGAGAAGAACTTCTCAGAAATGTCTTCTCAGTGGAGCTGTGGCAGCCTGCCTGTCCCTTTCTGACATTTCTGAGAAGAGAAACTTCTCAGGTCGGGCTGCGCCCGTGCGATCGGAGAAACCACGTGGTTTGATGACGTCACCAGCCTCACCAGCCATAAACCTCACCGCACGTCACTGAGTGTCAGCTACCTTCAGTCTCTCTGGGCGAAAAGGAGGTTCCAAATTTAATTAATAATAAACATGGGCCTACCTTCCCATGCCAGTTGATGCCTCCTAACTGTAGTTCTTCAAGAGAAAGGACTTTGTCCTGGATAGTTAGGCAGGCTTTAGAAATACCCCTTTCTCATGCTCCCTTCCCATGTGCCATCTTGAGGGACCTGTTCTCAAGACCTCCCCTCCCTCTCCCCTCACGACAACTCTAGAAAGAAAGCAGTCCATTTTATTCTTGTAGCAACACCTTAGCAGCCACACGAACTGAACAAACACATATAAAAGAAAGAAAGAATGCCTGGCTTAAAGTGTAGAGCCCTAATTTGAAAGGAATTTTTCCTTTCTTTCTTACCTGGCTGACTATTTTGAGCTACTTTCAAGAGGGGGGGGGAGTTTTCAATGTTTCATGTGCTCCAGAAGAAATCTTTGCAGACCTTACTGGTCAGAATTTCTTTCTTCATCAGAGTTGTTCTCTATTTCAATAAATCTGAGAAAAATGTAATAAATCTACAATTTATTCTAAATTTAATGTATTATATAATTTAACACGAATAGATCATCATATCTATGGAGATTCACAGTCATCCAGGTCATGGTTGTCCCAAAGGTGTTTTTGCAAGTGGACTAGACGCGAAATGTCCTCAAGGAAAAACAAAGCCCTGTTGCCTTTGGGGTAGATCCCCCTACTTTAAAACCAGGAGCCTGTGAAGAGTGGAGGAATGATTGTTAATAGGGCCATGAGAAGAAACCAACTGGTTGTCACTTGATGCTTAAATATATATTTTTTCAATTCCATCCCTCTAGACTTCATTAAGTAGAAAGTTCCTTTTTTTGCAATGTGACATGACAAAAGCAAAAAGCAGGAACTAAATGAAGAATCTGCTCATAGTTGTACCTTCTACAACCATTTGAAACTAGTCAGAGATTTCATATTTACCTCAGTGAAGACCAGAAGTTACTTGGCTAGTACCCATGTCTACCTCCATTTTCTATGGACGGAGAGTCCTAACATTTTTTTTTTTTGGCATTCCTTGTTTTTCTGCTCAGCCCCTGCCTGAGTCCAGATGTGTGGAAAGTTGTCATCCTGGATTTGTCAAGAGGGCTCGAGAAGGAGAGCCAGTTTGCTGCTATGACTGCATTCCTTGTCCGGAGGGGACCTTCTCCACTCAGGAAGGTGGGTGACACTGGAGGAAAGGGCAGTCTTTGTGGAAATGGATTAATTCACAGCATTTTATTGAAAGTGCAAATTATAACATGCATTGAAACTCATGTTTTTTTGTTTATTCAAAATGCACTAGAAATCCTCTAATTTCATATACTTTAGCTATAAAGATATTAGAAAATTATATTATCATTTTTTTTTCTGTGGAATGGTTAAGAAAAATATCTTGGAAAATTTTCCTGGAATCAGGTGTTGTCCAAAAAGGTGTTTCTTGAATGCAAAGGACAAAACATTAAAAAATTGCCTTTTTGCTTTCTCAGATACAGTAATATGCACCAAGTGTCCAGATGATAAATATCCAAATGTGGACAAAGTCCAATGTATCCCCAAAGTTATAACCTTCCTGTCTTATGAAGAACATCTTGGCATCATCCTGGTCACTTTTGCCCTACTCTTCTTCCTAATCACAGGACTTGTTTTAATCATCTTCATTAAATACAGGGAAACTCCCATTGTCAAAGCCAACAACCGGGATCTCTCTTACATCCTCCTGGTCTCCCTCCTGCTTTGCTTCTTGTTTTCTTCTCTCTTCATTGGTCAACCAAGGAAAGCCACCTGCCTTCTCCGACAAACGGTTTTCAGCATCATCTTCTCAGTTGCCATTTCTTCTCTCTTGGCCAAAACCATCACGGTGGTGTTGGCTTTCCTGGCCACAAAACCAGGAAACCGAGTGAAGAGATGGTTGTGGAAGAGCTTGGCCAACTCCATCATCCTTTCTTCTTCTGCTGTCCAAATTATCATCTGCTCCATCTGGCTGGGAGTTTCTCCCCCCTTCCCTGACTCTGACCTCCACTCCCAGCCTGGAGAGATCATCCTGCAATGCAACGAAGGGGCTGTTGTCATGTTCTACGTCACCCTCAGCTACATGGGCTTCCTGGCTGCCATCTGCTTCACGGTGGCTTTCCTGGCCAGGAATCTGCCTGGGACCTTCAACGAAGCCAAGCTGATCACCTTCAGCATGCTGGTCTTCTGCAGCGTCTGGGTGACTTTTGTGCCCACCTACCTGAGCACCAAAGGGAAATACATGGTGGCTGTTCAGGTCTTCTCCATCCTGGCCTCCAGTGCTGGTCTGCTGGTCTGCATCTTCATCCCCAAGTGCTACATTATCCTTTTGAGGCCAAACCTGAACACAAAAGAGCATCTCACAGCCAGAATAAATATAAAAACATCAGACATAAGACAATTATGACTTTTAAATAATTGTAGGATTTCATTTAATTTGAAAGAAAATATAATCATGTCTACTTGTTTCCAAATAGAAAATGGTAGAATGACTTGAATTCTTGTAACTCCCTTCCCTTTCATCTCAATAAATCTTGCTAAAGAGAACTCTGTGAAAGTCATTCAGAGGCATTGGCTTTTCAGCAACTGCCAATGAACATGACACCTTTTAAGAAGTCATTGGAGCAATTATTCCTACTGACAGTGGCTAAATGAGTGTATGTGTGAGAGACCGAATAGGAAAGAGATGGGATGGATGCGGTGGGAAGGAAGCTCCAAACAGCTTGTTTAATCATCTCCATGAAAACCATTGGAATAGCAGATTCCCCTGAAATGTTTCCCTCTTCTCAGCTGGGGAAGCTAATATCCATCACTATTATATGGTTCCTTCTTGATTTTCTGGTAAAATCCTTTGTACAGAAAGTGTTGATCACAACAGTTCTCTAGGATTTCAAGTTGTTGTTGTTGTTTATATGCCCACCTTTAAGAAATTCCCACTGTTATTTTTTTTTCATTGCCCAGAGAAATAAAAGAGCAACATCTAATGACATTCAGGTGCTTTATTTTTCCACTCTGCAATTTCTACCTAAAGCATTTTCTCTGCTCCTCTTCCAAGCTTGTCTTGTCTGTGAAGGCTTGGGTGATGTTCAGAGAAAGGGGACCTTGAGATTCTCCCCTGGGACAAGATTGATCCTGTTTGAAAGCAGCCGCATCGTTGACTGTGGCAAGAGCGCTAAATCCCGAGCATTCATCCAGGTCCAAGAAGGGGCTGAGTAAGGTTGGGAACATTTGGGCTTTTAGGAACTTTTCTGAGCCTCCTCCCCTCCCCCACTTCCCTGCCTGCAGGCCTGAGACTTCCCGCTGACTTCCCCACTGACCAGGTTGCCTCACCTAATGACAGTGGGATTCGCTTAATGACAGCAACCGTGACTGCAGGGATTGCCATCACTGATTGGTATGGATGTTCTTTACAACCACACTGCTTAGCTATGAGAATTCTGGCCCAAATTGCCATCATAAACCGAGGACTGCCTATACTTTAAAGACCATCGAGGGCATTAATGGACAAATTTGGAAGGTTTCGACATTATGTCCAATTTCCAGGTTGCCCTTTGGAAGCCGAGCTGGCAATAAGAAACTGAAAGGCAGGAAGTCTTTGCCTTACGACCACAGCCGAGCCCAAAATTTCTGTTACTAAGCGAGACAATTGTTAAGTGAGTTTTCCCCCATTTTATGACATTTCTTGCCACAATCGCTAAGTGATTAAAGTTCTTAGACTAGTAATATGGTTGTTAAGTGAAGCAAACTTCCCCATTGATTTTGCTGGTCAGAAAGTCGCACAAGGGGATCAATGACTCTGGGACACTGCAGCTGTCATAAGTACATGCCAGTTGCCAAGCCTCTGAATTTTGAACATGTGACCACGGGATAATGTGACGGTTGTAGGTGTGAAAAATGGTAATAATTTACTTTTTTCAGAGCCTTGTAACTCCCAACGGTCACTAAATGAATCATTGTAAGCCTGTATGTGAGATGGGGTATATTTCCTCAGAATTTAAGGGAAACCAAGGTCTCTGCAGTTATGAAGCCCCCCAACATGGAGAACTCTCCCTTCCACCCACAAGAATTTTGCAGGGGGTGACAGAAGGCAAAGCTCAGGAAGGGGTGGGAGAAACTGAGTTGAGCTACGGTGAGGACAAAGTTTCTAGTGCTCTGTACTAAGAGGAGCTTCCATGATTCCTGACTCCCAACTCTGCTTCCTGGTGCTTTAAAAACACACGAGGACCCTGGACTCCACCCACTTCAGACATGCCTCCATGCTACTAGCCCTGTCCAAGTGGGTCCTTGGCCAGCCTTCCCCTGAGAGACCTCCACTGTCCTCCCAATAGACCAGCCGCCTTTCCTAAGCGAGGGTGGCCTTCCCTCTGGGGCAGAGGGGCTTCGGCTGGAGCGGAAGGAGGAGGGGCCAGACTCCTGCAGAGGAGGCCTTCTTCTGCAGCCTCAAGAAGAAGCTCCCAGTGGGTCGATTCCTGGGGGAGGAAACCAATCTGTAGATTGTGAGCATTAAGGTTCCTCTGAAGGAAGAATGGCTCCTCCCCACCAGGCTAAGGACCCCTTAAGCTGGGAGGGGAATGCTAGACATGAGCCTGGAGAGAGAGGAACAGCGTCTGCCTCCCCACTTTCGTCCCCTTCCGTTTCCTCCCTGAACCCCCAGGAGCTCAGATCTGGACGGGGGAGGGGTTCAGGAGCAGAGGAGACCGTGGTGGGCTTTGGCCCCCTCGAGAACGTTTCCCCAGGCAGATCCTGGGGAGCCTCCCAGAGCATCTCTCTCCATCCAGGCCAGGTGGCTACTTTCAAACTCATTCCCACATCACAAGGGTTGTCTCTGGGGTCAGAAGAGAAACGCAGGTTCCTGTCCATTCTGTGGCAAAAGACAAGCTGGCTTCAACTCTGGGAGGCCGCTGGCAACTCAGCCAAAGAACTCAAAGTGCTGGTAAAAAAGCCACAATGAGTGAAGAGCAGATTCACTTCAAAGTCAGGAGAGAAAGAATCATGGGATAATAATAGCTGCTCTCCGAGAAGCGAAGTGAGGGGAGGGCTGGGCGAGGGGAAAACACCTCCCCCCTTTCGCCTCTGCCTTTGTCGGGCGTCTGGGCTGAGCCCTGGGGGCTCCTGAACTTTCCCTGCCCCCCCAGCCAATCTCGTGGTGGGGTTTATTGGGAGACTGCAGATGGGGGGAGGGGTTATAGAAAAGATGGCAGCTCAGCTCTTCTTCACTCCCAGAACTGTAGGCAGCAACATCTGGAGAAGGAGGGGCTTCCTCTGCCTTGGGGGAGGAGAGAAAAGATGAAAGGTGCCCAGAATCGGGAGGGGTGGACCCACTTTTTGCTCGAGTTGAGGCAGACCCAGTTCCTCCCCTTCAGACCTTCCGGCTCTGGGGATCTGCAGATGCCCCTTAAGGAGGGCACTTCAGTCCCCGGAGACCCTCCCTTCCTCAGCCAATTATCTCCGACTGGCCGTCCCGCTGGATCTCTTCTTCTTCAACTGCTGCAGGAACCTTGATCTGGCCAGGGATGATTGGCAGCTCCTGCGTATTTGGGGCTGGTTTTGAGGTAGCCTGACTGGGAGGGCTTTGCTCTGCTGTGTAAGAGCTGCATAAGGAAACATCACAAATATGATGGGGACACCTGGTGGCACGTGAGCACCGTTTGTGGAGGGAGCCAGGTGGAGCAGAAGGGCCAGAAGGCATCTGGGCATCTGCAGAGGGCCTTTCTGTGAGGGCCATTCAAACAGCTCCATCTTCCCAGGAGACTCCCTCCAGCCAAACGTATCCGACTGGCGCTCCCTCTGGAAGCCTCTCTTGGATGGTGGCTGGCTGTAGTTGAGGGGACGGAGGAGAAAGGGCCGAGCTTTCTCCGCCAACACTGCCCAGAACTTCCAACTACACAGAGGTAGGGCTCTGGAGGGAGTCGGGGAATTAAAGAGGGGGGTAATTGGGTAACTACTGGCCAGTAATCCACCAGCAGTTGGGAGAGACAGAGCAGAAGAAAATGGGCTTTCCTGGTGTTGGGTGTGTGTGTTTGTATGTGTGTGACAACGGCCCTTGACTGGTCCTGGGGCTTCCCAGTGATCAGCTGCCAGGTAAAAGCACTGCCGCCCCTTTGAGGGCCCCAGTCGGAGGAAGATCGGGTTGCGTGTTGAGATGGGGGGGGGGGAGAGCTCAAATCTGCAGCTGCATTAAAAGTTCCACCTTGATGCTCTTATAGGGGGAGATTCACACACACACACACATATCCAGACCCGCACACCCAGCAAGGAAGGTTTTCCCTCCCGCCATCCTCCACCCTTGTAAGAACTTGTAGATTTCCGCCGCCACTGCTGCTCCTCACCTTTCTGAACTGCTGGCAGTCAAGCAGGGAGCTGGACGCGGTTTTGGCCCAGCCCGACGCAGCGCAACCTGGAAGGAAGAGGCTTCAAGGAATCCGGTGGCGGCTGATCCACAGCCCCTGAGAAAACTACTACTACTCCTATTCTTCTTCCTCCTCCTCCTCCTCCTCACTTGCAGCGTTCTGTAGGAAGAAGCCGAGCGAGGCTCCCCCTCCAGCCGGTGAGGGGTCTCGCATCAGCTCCAGGTCGAGGCCGCCTGCCTGATGGAGTCCCCAGTGCACCTCTCCTCAGCGAGGGCATCCGCGGCCTCTGGGACGGAGCCCCGACATGGCCCAGGAGGGAAGAGGCGTAAAGCTGCCTGCGCCTTTCATCCCCAAAGCCCAGCTGACAGGAAGCCCATCCAGGCACCCCAACTCTGCTCCCCTCCCACCTGCTGCGCTCCGCCCGGGCTTCTGGCGAGGCTCTGGGGCAGCCCCAGGGAGGGAGGGCAGCAGCAGGGCCAGGCAGCCCACCTGCCAGGGGTGGATTGGCCCAACCCGCAGCCTCTGCCTGAGCTGAACCGCTGGGCTGCTGTGAAGCCCTCGCTGTCTCCCCCCAAGGACGCAGCAGCCTCAGAGACGCTCTGTTTCAGCGCCCTTCGGACTCCAGCCAAGCAGCCGGGCGAAGTTGGAGGGTCCCTGGGGGACTGTGCAGGTGGGCCCTTCCTGTTGGAAATTCAGCTCCACTGTCACAGGAGCCTCTTCCTTCCTCCTGTCAAACTTCTCAAAGTAACTGATATGAGAAACCCTCCCCAGAGCCTGCTGGTGCCGATCCGCCCCTCCAGAATCTGAGAGGTTGCCTTCCCAGGAGCTGCCTCGAGGTCCCACATGGGCTCCGCACCCAAGAGGCTGTCCTCCTACCCCCCCAGCGGGGGCTTCTCCGGCTGTCAGCTCCGGAGTCCATGCTCTACCCCATGGGTCCTCCGGCCACTTCCTTCATGGGCCAGAGGGGCAGAGGCCGGGGAGCCCCCGACCCCAGGAAGCCAGTTGGGTGGTGTTGCCCAACCTGGGCACGAGGCAGTGGGGCAGGTGTGCTGTCCCTTTGAGTAACGGGGGGGAGGGAGGAGACAAGGGGGGGCCGCAGCAGCTGAAGGAGTCTCTTGGGTGGGGGGGGCAAGGAGCGCCTGGTGGTGTGGGAATCATAGCCAGCTGAGGGACCTTCTACCAATCACTGGAGTTTAATCCCACCTTCAAATAAAAGTCGAATGAGTGATTTGGAGCCAATCACAAGGGGACTGGGAGTTCCAGTCCCTCCTTGTGCAGGAAAGCCATCTGGCTCTGAGTTCTAATTCTCCCTTATGCATGAAAACTTCCTGAGTGACTTTGGGCCAAACACCTGGAGACTTCTGAGTTCCAGTCCCACCTTAGTACTTATTGATTGGGGGTGTGAAACTTTCAAAAATGTTCTCAGTTGATGTGGGATACCAGAATTGGGGATTCCTAGAATGTGGGATGGCTGGATGTGGGATCCAATATTGTGTGATGGGATGGAGGAAAGTGAAAGTGTGTGAAAATACCTATTCCACGTGGGGCAAAGCCATAAGACTCTGCCTTCTTCTGCTTGTGGGTGAACCAAAATCCTCTGTGTGGTCACTGGGAATCATAGACTGATTTTGGTCTGATCCATCAGAGCTTTTATTACCTCCTTAAAATGGAATTTTCAGGGGGATTCCATTCCCAATTAGGATCCATTCTGAAACATAAAAATTGATTCCCAATTGATCAGCAATCTCTGTGGTTAGAGAGCAGAACAGCTTCCATGGATGTCTCTTCCTAGAAACCTAGAAGTGTCCCCCATCCCTCATTCTCCCCCTTCTTGGACCTGGATGGATATTATGCAGCATTGAAGGTTTGTGACCTGGTCAATGATGCAGCTGGATCCCTTCAACCTCCTCCCGGGGAGAGTCTCAAGGTCCCCTTTCTCTGGGCATCTTCTCCAGCCCTTCACAGACAAGACAAGCTTGGAAGAGGAGCAGAGAAAATGCTTAGGTACAAATAGTAGAGTGGGAAATTAAAGGCCTGGAAACTGCTATTTTAATTCTCTGGTTGATGAAAGAAAAAAAATATACAGTGGAAATTTCTTTACAGAGTGTATATTTTTATTTACCTTTTTATTATTTTATTTTGAAGTTACACACCAAAGTAAAAACAACTCCAAACTGTAATCCCAGACTGAACACTTTCTACAAAGGAGGTTTTATCAGGAAATCAAGGAAGAATTCTATAAGAGGGATGAAGATTTCCCTCCCCAGCTGAGAGCCAGTCAAAAATGGCATTTCACATCATTCCAGGCTGGTGCTTGGTTCCCACAGCTTCCTCCTGACCTCTTTTCCTGCTTGCTTGCTCTCTCACCCATACTTAGCTGTAGGAACAAGGGCCAGAATTGTTTTCTATAAAATCTAGCAGATTAACAGAGTTGGAAGGGACCTTGCAGGTCATCTAGTCCAACTCCCTGCCCAAGCAGAAGACCCTACATCTGCCTCTACTTAGGATCGAACTCACAACCTCCTGATTGTGAGGCAAGAGCTCCAACTCTAGGCCACACATTCAGTAGCTGTTGCTGAACAGCAAATCCCTCTGAATGACTTTCACAGACTTCTCTTTAGTAAAATCTATTGAGCTGAAAGGGAAAGGAGCTGCAAGAATTCCAGTCATTCAACAATTTCCCATTTTCAAAGATATGGATTTGATTTTCTTTGACTCCTGCATACTATCTAAATGGAAAGAATATCTCCTTTCAAATAAAAGAAAAATTAACATTTTTTCCAATATCACAATGGTGCTGTATCTCATGTTTTTACATTCATTCTGGCAGCAAGCTGCTCCTTTGTGTTCAGCTCTGGCCTCAGAAGGATAATGTAGCACTTGGGGAAGAAGATGCAGCCCAGCAGCCCAGCACTGGAGGCCAGGATGGAGAAGACCTGAACAGCCACCATGTATTTCCCTTTGGTGCTCAGGTAGGTGGGCACAAAAGTCACCCAAACACTGCAGAAGACCAGCAGGCTGAAGGTGATCAGCTTGGCTTCGTTGAAGGCCCCAGGCAGATTCCTGGCCAGGAAAGCCACCGTGAAGCAGATGGCAGCCAGGAAGCCCATGTAGCTGAGGGTGACGTAGAACATGACAACAGCCTCTTCGTTGCATTGCAGGATGATCTCTCCATGCTGGGAGTGGAGGTCAGAGTCAGGGAAGGGGGAGAAACCCCCAACCCCCAGATGATAATTTGGACTGCAGAAGAAGACAGGATGATGGAGTTGGCCAAGCTCTTCCCCAACCATCTCTTCACTCGGTTTCCTGGTTTTGTGGTTAGGAAAGCCAGCACCACCGTGATGGTTTTGGCCAAGAGAGAAGAAATGGCAACTGAGAAGATGATGCTGAAGACCGTTTGTTGGAGAAGGCAGCTGGCTTTCCTTGGTTGACCAATGAAGAGAAGAGGAGACAAGAAACAAAGCAGGAGGGAGACCAGGAGGATGTAGGAGAGGTCCCGGTTGTTGGCTTTGACAAGGGGAGTTTCTCCGTATTTAATGAAGATAATTAAAATAAGGCCTGTTGTTATGAACAAGAGCAGGGCAAAAGAGACCAGGATGATACCCAGATGTTCCTCATAAGACAGGAAGTTTACAACTTTGGGGATACATTGGACTCTGTCCTCATTTGGATATTTATCATCTGGACACTTGGTGCATTTTTCCACATCTGAGAAACCAAAAAGCAATTTTCTTTAATATTCTGTCCTTTTATCTTACAAGAAATACCTTCTTTGGATAGCAGCTGATACCATGGGCATTTTCCAAGAAGTATTTATTAATGATTTCATTAAAAAGAACATTTTTAAAAAATTAACTAGGTATATGAAGTTGAGGGAAATTATAGGGTGTTAATGTTTAGAATCTTCATAGGAACCTACATTTTTAGAGGTTAATAATGAATCATATAATATTTTTAGAAAACACTCTGAGTCCTGCCACATGGCAGTTAATATCCTGGACTTGGAGGATACCTAGAGTATCCTGTAACATCTGGAAGCAACCTGGAATTAAGGAGAAACTTCCTAACAGTGAGAACAATTAATCAGTGGAACAGCTGGCCTCCAGAAGTTGTGGGTTCTTCAACATTGGAGGTTTTTAAGAAGAGACTGGACAGTCACTTGTCTCAAATTGTATAGGTTCTCCTGCTTGAGCAGGTGGTGGACTAAAAGTTCTCCAAGGTCCTTTAAAGCTCTCTTCTGATCAATCGATTGATTGATTGATCTACATGACTGGCAGAATATTTGTGTATTAAGTCCCCCCCCCCCCCCAACTATCCACCACACCACATTATGGACTAGTGACACCTTCTCAGTGATCCTCATGGGGAAGATCCAATATAAAGTGAATTGCAGGGTCTTTCAGAAGATGGACCTAAAACAATTCATCAAGCTTCATAGAAGATGTTCCTAGAAATGTCAACTTAGCAGCACATAAGAAAACTAAAAAGCAGAAGAGATATTTCCTCTGCTGTTAGTAAAGCTTGCCCAGTCTGCCACTCTCTCCTCCCACCCCCTCCTTCAAAGTCTTTTTGATTTACTTCCTTTTAGATAAGAAATTGTGCAGGTTAAAAATAAAAAGAAAACCCATGTGAGCTTCAATCTGTCTTTTAACTTGCACTTTCATGAAAAGTTCTGGATGGATCCAGTTCCACAAAGCCCCCCATTTTCCTCAGTATGACCCACCTTCCTGAGTGGAGAAGATCCCTTCTGGACAAGGAACGCAGTCATAGCAGCAAACTGGCTCTCCTTCTCGAGCCCTCTTGACAAATCCAGGAGAACAACTTTCCACACATCTGGACTGAGGCAGGGACTGAGCAGAAAAAGAAAGAATGCCAAAGAAAAGATATTAGGACTCTCCGTCCATGGAAAATGGAGGCAGAAATTGATGGAGACAAAGAGCCTCTGGTCTTCACTGAGGTAAATATGAAACCTCTGATTACTTCTAAACAGATGCAGGAGGTATAGCAACTGGCAGATTCTTCATTTAGTTCCTCCCTTTTGCTTTTGGAATTTAACATTACAATAACATACTTTTCGATTTAATAAAGTCTGGATGGATGGAATTGAAAAAAGATTTAAGTATGATGATATATTCATCTTAAAATTGAGAATAAAGTTTATTATAAAATATTTAGGAAACTTTTATTCCATTAGATTTTTAAAATATAGAATAAAACTGTGATGAAGAAAGAAACCTCTGATCAGTAAAATCTTGAAAGATTTCCATAAAACATGGCAAAGCCCCTCCACTTAGGTCCCGTCTGTTGAAGAACTTCCATCAGATGATACCAGTGGTGGGATTCAGGCAGTTCGCATCTATTCGAGAGAACCGATTATTAACTTTCTAAGCAGTTCGGAGAATCGGTTGTCAGAAGAAATCTTTTTTTTTTCAAAATTGTTTTTCCTAATCCTATAAGGAAAGCAGAAAGGAAACACTCTGGTGTTGTTTCTAGCCTAATCTTTATTGCTCCGCTTACAGAAACTGCCTCTCCAGTTAAGCCATATTACATTGTAACAGCTAAGGCGAAGCACCCATTGACGTGAGTGACGTTGAGTTGGTCACACCCACATGGTCACATGACCACTGAGCCACGCCTACCCAGCTGGTCATTAGGACAGAGAACTGGTTGTTAAACTATTTGAATCCCACCACTGGAAGACGCCAACTGGCATGGAAGGCCAACCACCCTGGAGTCTCTAAGCTTTGCCCACTTGAAATGGGACCTCAGGCTTTGGAAAACAGAGAAAAGACACCAGAATTTCTCCCACCTTATTGAGCACCTTTAGCCGTGAAAGAGCATCTTGGTTGATAGTAAGTCTCTGTCTTTCAAAATGTGCCATAGTCTCTTGCCTGACACCCTCCTTGGGGAGAACCAATCTGCTGAAAATGGCCAGATCTGCTTTTATTTCTCCATTTTGGTCCAAGTACAGTTTTTTCTGAGAAATATTGCAAAATTCATTCTTTTCCAGAAAGAGATGAAACTAGAATGGAAACAACCAGGAATTAGAAAAACAGAAAACTTTGTTTCTTATCCCACATTGAATCTTTTTTCCACAATTGTCTAATCTCCAAATATGGTTAAATAAGATACAAATACTGCCATTATCTTCATAAGTGAATGAAAAAGTTTGAAAAAAATTGTCAATTATATACTGACAAAATATAGAGAAAATATAATTGACACAATTGGTCAATTATAGGGAACATTCTAGATCAGTTAACAAGTAAAGTGAACAGAGAGAAAAAAAATGATCCATAAACTCTTTGGAAACAACAGGTTGATTCCCAGAAAGCATGGGTTGATCAAGCAGAAAGTTGTCAAGATAATCTTCTCCCTGGTTATCCTGATAGAAAACATCTCCAGATGTGCTAATTCTACTTGATTGTAATGTGACATTTAAAAAAAAATTTTTGAAGGTCTGAAAGAGCAAATCTCCCACCAACTCTTTTCTGAGTCTGAAAACTTAGCGAGGATCCTTTCTGAGTTTCTTTCTCTCCCATTATGCAGCTGCAGGATTCTCCCCTCTTAGCTGATCCTTCCCTGGGAAGCCTCTCTTCCCCTCACCCCAAAAGTCATTCTCACATACTGTATCATTGCACTTCCTGAACAGATTATGGGGACTCTGGTGATTGAACTGGATTTCAGTGAAGGACTCAGAAACAATTTTGTGATGTGATTGGAATCCTGAGGGGTGGATGGTATGATAACTAAGTGGATAAAAACTGTCTTCAAAATGATACTCAAATAATTTTTAACTCTTTTTAATCTTTCCTATGAAACCTGAAGGTGATGGATAACAATTTGCCATTGGTCATCAAGTTTTCTATGTTGTCGACTTCCGGTTCCGGCTGCTGATCACGACGGGCAGGCTTTGCTCGCCCCGTGCTCTTCTGGTGGGCTCCCCACTATCTGGGGCGCACAGGACGCCCTGGAGGGGCTCCTGCCGAAGGGGCGGCATAGCGGGGGATCCCCTGAGTCGGCAGCGGCCGGGGGGGCTCCCTGCATCGCCCTAGGCACCGGGAGGCATGATGGGGAGGCGCTGCGGCATCTTCGTGAGGAGGCAGCTGGAAGAACGCAAGATTTGAAGGATGCAGTTGCTGTGTGGTGAGGTGGAAACTTTCCCCCGTTCCCTTGCTCGATTGAAAAGGGAAAAAAATTGCCAGCCGTTTTTTAGAGTTACTTTCAACTTGGCTTGGAGAAGCGTGACTGGAGGGAGAGGGATTCCCCCCCCTCAGACAGGCGGCTTTAAACGGTTTTGCTCTCTGCCCTAGAGGAGGAGGAGGGGAGAGAGCCATGCAACGAAATCACGCTCATAACAAAGGCAGATTTTGGACTGCAATTCTGTAAATGAGGTGATGATCTGAAAACTTTGAAAACTTTGAAAACTTTTTGTTATGCCTTCCGATTCCGAAGCTGGCAGGGCAAGATGGCACACTTTCGTCGTCTTCACAGACACTGAAATTTGACTCCACCCATAGGAGCTTCAGGCATCTTGTCTTTGTCTCTGTGACACTCAGATAAATCTCTTGTTGTTATTGGACTCCGCTTGGAACAAAGGACTTTATTACTTTATTGCCAGAAGCTGAAACCAGAAAAAGTTCCCTTCTGCTTGGACTCCTTGCTAGTTTTCTCTCTTGGCGGTTTTCCTCTCTAATTGTTTCCTCTCTGTATTGACTTTGTACTTTTCCTGCTCACTATAATGCCACCTAAAAGACCACCCCCGGGGAAGCCGGGCTTTGCTGTCTCCGCCCCGACATCTTCAGCGTCCAGTCCCAGTGGACAACAGACCTTAACTTCTTTGTTGCAGCCTAAGCCTTCTGAGATGGACTTTCAGCAGATGTTTCAACAAATCTTAAAGGGACAGGAGGAACTTAAAAAGTCAACTAAAGGAGATGAATGAGCAGCTTAAAGAGAACCAAGACCGGGTGATTAAAAATTCACAGCGATTGGATCTTTTGGAGGAGGGGACGGCTCAGATGAGGGGGGAGGTGAAAGGGGTGCAGAAGGGGAACCAAGAGCTTAAGAACCACCAGGTAAAAACGGAATTTGAAAGAATGTCCTTTTTCCTTAGGCTTCAAAATGTGGTTGAGGCGGATGATGAAGATCTAAGGGACATCATGACAAACCTTTTGGCTGAATATATCCAAAAAGAAAAACAACAGATGGGGTGGGACTTGGACCTGGTTTATAGAGTAAATTCAGCATATGCTAGAACACATAATGTTCCAAGGGAAGTACATATTAAATTTCTCAGAAAGACTACAAGAGATGAGATTCTGAGTGTGCAAAGGGGGCAAGCTCTAAAATATCAGGATAGAGAAATAACCATCTTGAAACAGATCCCTAAGAAAGTGAGAGAGAAAAGAAAAAACTATTCGCAGCTAGCAAATAAGTTATACCAGAAAGGGGTGTGGTTCAGATGGTTGATGCCTGAAGGCATGTTAATATTCTGGGAGGATACAAGAGTTAGAATCAACACAACCACAGAGGCTCAGGCCTTTATGGAAAAAAATAAAGGTCTCCTAGATAAACCCGATGATCATATACCAGACTCACAGGACACGGGAGGGGCCGGAGCTCTGCTGGCGGGGGGAGAAGAGGCAATACCAAGAAAACTCAGATCACAAAAATGAGCAAGAAAATCTGCTTGATATAAATTGATTGAAACTATTTGAAGATAAAAGTTTATATGCTGACAAAATATTATTTAGTATTAAACTAATCTATGATTAAATGGAAATTATGAGCACGGGGGGGAGGGACACCTCCTACATATTGTAACTGCCAAAATTTGTAACCTATTCCACCACCCCTTTCCTTTTTATTTTTTTAAAAAACCAATAAAACTTTATTTTAAAAAAAGTTTTCTATGTTGTCATTAATATGATCTTATAGTAAGCTAATTGGATGTGATTTAAAGAATATAAAGTCTTTCAAGTTACAAGCTTTATTTTAAACTTCATTTTAAAAGTTTGATAAAATAACAATGGTTTTACATCAATTTAAATGTGATAATCAAAATAAAATTTTATAAGAGGAATATCAAGTTTTCAGAAGCAATATTTATGATTAGCGCAGAGAAAAGAGTGAATAAGTAAAAAGCAGTAGAAAAATATCTGATTTTTTTTTTTTTGAAATAAAGTTTTATTGGTTTTTTTCAACATTTGTGTGGGAAAAGGTAATTGGAAAGGTTTACAAATTTTGGCAGTTGCAAAGTGTGGTAGGCGCCCCTCCCTCCATTCTCATGGTATACATTTCTAGTAATACATTAATATATAATTAGTTACATTCAGCATATTAATTCTATTAATATTTTCACTTAGTTTAAAAGTTGCAATATATAGTTCAAATTCAAATAGAATTCCATTATCACTTTCGGTCACATTATAATAATATGATTTTCTTATTTATTTCTGTGATCTGAGTTTTCTTGCAGCTGCCCCTTCTCCCTCTACTGGCAAAGCTCTGGCCCCTCCCGTGTCTTGTGTGTCCGGTGTAGTGTCCTCTGTTTTTTCTAGGTGTATTTTGTTTTTTTCCATAAAGGCCTGTGCCTCTATGGGTGTATTGATTCTAATTCTTGTCTCCTCCCAGAATATTAACATACCCTCAGGCAGCAACCATCTGAACCACACTCCTTTCTGGTATAATTTATTCGCCAGTTGCAAATAGGTTTTCCTTTTTTCTCTAATCTTCTTAGGAATCTGTTTCAGAATGGCTATCTCTCTATCGTGGTATGTCAATGCTTTCCCCCTTTGCACCCCCAAGATTTCATCCCTTGTGCTTTTTCTAAGAAATTTGATGTGAACCTCCCTGGGTACATTATGTGTTCTTGCATATGCTGAATTAACTCTATAAGCCAGATCTATATCCCACCCCATCTGTTGTTTTTCTTTTTGTATGTAGTCAGCCAGGATGTTTGTCATAATATCCCTTATGTTTTCACCATCTTCTTCTATAACATTTTGAAATCTAAGGTAATATGACATTCTCTCAAATTCCATTTTCATCTGTTGGGTGTCAAGATCTTTGTTCCCTTTTTGCATGGCCTCTACCCCCTCCCTCACCTCCTCCACCCCACCCTCCACAAGGTTTAGTCTTTGTGAGTTCTTATATATTTGGGCTTGGTTTTCTTTAATTTCATCTTTCATGTCCCGTAATTGTTTCTTAGTTTCCTCTTGGCCTTGTAAAAGTTGTTGCAGTAGTTGTTGTAAGTCCATCTCTGTAGTCTTTGGTTGCATCAGCTCTGTTATCTTTGACTGTGTAGCAGGACTGGATGTTGTAGATGTTGGAGCCGAAGAGGCAAAGCCAGGTTTTCCAGGAGGTGGTTTTTTAGGTGGCATCATTTATGGTGTTTAAAGTTCAGTCCATATATAAGATAGTTGTTAGAGTGGTAGAGTGGCTGGGTGGGTCCAGGGAGCAGAAGATCCAGGCAGCGGGGAACTTTTTTTTGAAGGTCTGGCAATAGAGAAAAGTTTTCTCCCAGGGAGTTGCAAAAGGTATCAGTTCACAAGAGATTCCTCTGGGAGGCAAAGAGACAAAGAGCGGAAGCCTGAGTTTTCAAGGTGGAGTCAGGTTTCAAAGTTCATAAAGACAGCGGAAGTGTGCCATCTTGCCCTGCCAGTTTTGGGCACAGAGGCATGGTAAAGTTTTAAAAAGTTCAAAATATTCTCAGGTCATCAACAACTTATAAAGTTAGGTTAGGAAGAAAATCGTTTAAGCAGGGTGAGGCTTCATTGGTTGGCTCTCCCCCCTCCTCCTTCCCTGGGGGCCGAGAGCAAAATTGTTCCTCGCCGCTTGTCCAAGGGGGGGGGAAACCCCCCTCCCTCCAGCCGCGCCTCTAAGCTTCGCCGAGAGTCAAGTTTTTAAGAAGCTGAATGGGTTATTTAAATCAGAGTAGGGAATGAAAGGGAAAGTTGCCTCACCAAACCGCAACCGCTTCCTTCAAATGTAACATTCTCCGGACAGCATGTAGCGAGGCGCGAAGCGCAGGATCGCAGCGCGCCCTCCGAGACTGCTCTCCGGTGCCTTGGGCGCGCAGGAGACCTCCCGCCGGCCGCCGCCGATGCCGGGGGTCTCTGCGATGCCGCCCCACCGGCAGGACACCTCTTCGGGGCGTCCTGTGCCCCCCAGGAACTGGGGAAGCCCACCGGGGAGCCGGAGCGGGCAGGGAACTGCCCGTCGCCAATGGCCGCCGGAACCGGAACTCCTGAAAAATATCTGATTTTTAGCTACTAGGACCACTAACAATAGAGTCTCACATAAGACCATTAATGATGGACTGGAAGAAAGATGAGGGATACCAAACTTGATATGTATGTTTGTATGTTTCATGGAAAGAAGGAAAATGCAGCCATAAGAATCTCAGGAAGTGAACGTTCTGGTTTGTGGAGACCCCAACTCAAGGACCAGGTCCCATTCATTTCATTTCATTTATTAGCACTTATATACCGCCCCCTCTCCCGAAAGGGACTCGGGGCGGTGTACAGTCCATATTAAAATACATCAGATAAAATACATGTATGCATAGGAGGAGGATAAAATAGGCCAAAACTGTACAGCTAATAAGTAAACAATATAAAAATTTAAAATATCATACAATGTACACACTATCCCTCTAAAAGCCAGTAAAAAGTATATGCCAGGGGGGTAGACGTTGTAAATTATGCCAAACCAGCCAGTCGGAACAGGTGTGTCTTCAGTTTCTGTCGGAAGGAGCGGAGGTCAGTAGTGGTTCTAATGTCGGGGGGGAGGTCATTCCAGAGGGTTGGGCCCATCACAGAGAAGGCCCTACTCCTCGGTGTCGCCCGTTGGCATTGCCTCGTGGACGGCACCAGGAGAAGGCCCTCCCTGTGAGAGCGGATTGGCCGCAGGGATGTGTGCGGGAGGATGCGATCCCGCAGGTAACTAGGCCCTATGCCATGGAGCACTTTAAAGATGGTAATCAGAACCTTGAACCGCACCCGAAAGACCACAGGTAGCCAGTGCAGCTCGCGCAGGAGAGGTGTTACGTGGGAGTACCTAGTACTCCCCATGACTACCCGCGCGGCTGTTCGTTCTGGACTAGCTGCAGTCTTCGGGCGCGTCCCAAGGGAAGCCCCATGTAGAGAGCGTTACAGTAGTCCAGGCGAGACGTCACCAGCGCATGAGTGACTGTGCGTAGGGCATCACGGTCCAGAAGGGGGCGCAATTGGCGCACCAGGCGAACCTGGTGGAACGCCCCCCTTGCCACGGCTGCCACATGATCATCCATTGACAGCCGGGCATCTAGGAGGACGCCCAAATTGCGCGCCCGTTCCACAGGGGGCAATTGCTCGCCCCCTATGGCCAGTGATGGAATTAACTGGCTGAACCGAGGTGCCGGTAGCCACAGCCACTCAGTCTTGGAGGGGTTGAGTTTGAGTCTGTTGTCCCCCATCCAGACCCCGACGGCTTCCAAACACCGGGACATCACTTCGACAGCCTCGTTGGGGTGGCTTGGGGTTGAAATGTACAGCTGAGTATCGTCAGCGTACACATGGTACTCAACCCCAAAGCCACGGATGATCTCACCCAGCGGCTTCACATATGCGTTGAACAAAAGGGGCGAGAGGACCGACCCCTGCGGCACCCCACAAGAGAGTGGCCTCGGGGTCGACCTCTGCCCCCCAGTCAACACATATTGCATCCGGCCGGAGAGGTAGGAGCCGAACCACCGTAAAACGGTGCCTCCGACTCCCATCCCCTCCAGCCGGCGCAATAGGATACCATGGTCGATGGTATCAAAAGCCGCTGAGAGATCTAATAGGACCAGGATAGAGGAACAACCTCTATCTCTGGCCCTCCAGAGATCATCCACCAACGCGACCAAGGCTGTCTCGGTGCTGTGCCCGGGTCGGAAGCCGGACTGGCGTGGGTCTAGATATACGGATTCGTCGAGGTGCCGTGGAAACTGCTGCGCCACCACATTCTCAACAACCTTCGCTAAAAAGGGAAGGTTGGAGACTGGACGATAATTAGCTAGCTCCATTGGGTCAAGTGAAGGCCTCTTGAGCAGGGGCTTCACCACCGCCTCTTTCAAGGCAGCCGGTAAGAAGCCCTCACCCAACGAGGCGTTCACCAGGCCCAGAAGCCAGCCTCGCGTCACCTCCCAGGATGCCAGTACCAACCAGGAGGGGCACGGGTCCATTGAACATGTGGTGGGTCGTAGCCGTCCCCGTAACCCGTCTAAATCCTCGGGGGCAACAGAGTCAAACTCCTCCCAGAGTGGACTCACAAGACTCACTGATGTCGGCTCGTCCGGACCACTGGGGGGGGGGCCCATCCGCTCCGGATCTGAGCGACTTTGTCTTGCAGATATTCTCCAAACTCCTCTGCTCTTCCCTGCAAGGGCGCCTCCCGCGTCTCCTGCAACAGGAGAGAGCGGGTCACCCTAAACAGGGCGGCAGGGCGGTTATCCGCAGACGCAATGAGAGCGGCGCAATGCCTACGTTTGGCTGCTTTCAATGCCACAAGGTAAGTCCGTAAAAAGGCTCTTACCTGTGTTCGGTCAGATTCGGAGCGTGAGGACCTCCACCTGCTCTCTAGACGTCTCCTATGGCGCTTCATCACCCTGAGCTCCTCGGTATACCAAGGGGCCCGGGTGGCTCGCTGCCGCAGGAGAGGTCGCGGAGGCGCGACCCGGTCTAAGGCCCCCGCCGTCGCCCTATTCCAGGCGTCGACTAGGTCCTCCGACCGAGCGCGGGTTAGGGCTACAGGTAACGGCCCAAGCTCCGCCTGGAACCTATCCGGTTCCATCAAGTGCTTGGGGCGGTACCAGCTTGAACATACTGGTTCCGCCTCCTCGCGGTGGAGGGTAGCGCCAGGGAAGTCGAGCCGGAGATATGAGTGATCTGACCATGACAGGGGCATAATCTCTAAATCCCCTATTCCCAGATCACTCGTCCACTGTTCAGATACAAAGATAAGGTCCAGTGTGTGGCCGCCTTCATGTGTGGGGCCCTGAATTAGTTGGGTCAGGCCCATGGCTGTCATGGAAGCCATGAACTCCCGAGCCACCTCAGACGCTGCTCCCGTCGACGGCAGGTTGAAATCCCCCATAACCAAGAGTCTGGGAATCTCAACCGCCGTCTCCGAGACCAGCTCGAGGAGCTCGGGCAGGGCCGCTGACGTATAGCGAGGAGCCAAGTATACAATCAGCAGACCCCACTGCCTCCCTGGGCCCCATTTCATACCCAGCGACTCACACCCGGGTATCTGAGGAACAGTGAACTCCCTCGGCTCTAGACAATCCCGTATCACTACCGCCACCCCACCACCCTTACCCAGGGCCCGAGGCTGATGGAATGCACGGAAACCCGGTGGGCACATTTCCACGAGGGGTAAACCACCCTCGTGGCCCAACCAGGTTTCCGTTATCCCTGCAAGGTCTAGCTCCCCCTCCGAGATCAACTCGTTAATGAGGGGGGCCTTGTTGGTCACAGACCTTGCATTGCAGAGCATCAGCCTAAGGCCCTGGCTCTGTAGTTCCCGACCACCTAGGCTGCGGGGGTTGGTACAAGCGACCGGGCATAGCCAGCAGCCACGGTCTCCCAACCGACCTTGCGATCTTTTCTTGTCCTCGCATCCCCCCCTCCCCGCGACCGTTGTAATAAAACAACCCTCTACTGGAATAACTTGTTCCCCTCTCCCCCCTCACCCCGCTCACTTCCTTCGTAGACTCACCTGTTCGTCTGGCGTTGGCTTCCCTCCTGGCCTGGTTATCCCCCCTCCCTTTCCTAGAACCCCCTAAAAACACAATAAAACATTTTGATAAAAAGCCCCTCAGCTTCCTTTTCTTCCACCTCTCGGGGTTCACAAACCCGTCATCAAGGCTGGACCTTGAAAGGGCCCGGGGCCAAACCTGCGAGAGAGGGGCTTCTCGCAGGTGGAGCAGGTCTAACCTCGAATAAATTGATTGAATAGTGAAAGACCCAGTAGGGTAAGGTGTTGATAAAACAAAGTTGATAGGTAATAGCCGGCAGGGCTGGGTCTCAATGAGGACCAGAGTCTTAAAGTTTAGATGTTAAGTGATGGTAAAAATGTCTGGATGGTAACTTCAGAGGAAGATGGTAAGTAGTAGATGATAGATAGATGGTAAATAATGTTTGGATGGTAATAATGTCAAGATGGTAACTCCAGAGGAAGGGGGGGGGCACCAAGCTTGGAGGAGAATTTGCACAAAATCTACATCACCTTCAGGGAAGGACAATGAAGCCAAGGAAGAGATCAAAGGAGCTGCTCTTAGCCTTGAGGAAAGACCACAAGGAGAAGAGCTGAAGATCAGGAGGAGTCTGGGAGCCCCTTTTCCAACTGTCACAATCTCTCGGTTAGAGAAGAGAGGATACAGCCCTCTTCCAATCATTGATACATGCTACAAGAGTAAGATCTGCTCACTATTATTCCAGACTTTGAGACATGGAAGAATGATAGAAGGGTTTGACTAGATGGACTCAGGGTCTCTCCTCCAAATTTATAAAGGTTGTCATGCTGCAACATGTAACTGTTGTGCTGTTGTTGCTCTAGCCCCACCTAGTGGGCGGGGGCAGATAAGCCTAACTATAAGGTCTGAAGCCAGACCCCATTTTCTGTCAGTCTTTGGAGAAGATGGAAGCAGCTGTTGTGACCGAGACCCCTGTCATCCGGAGACAGCCTCCTCACACAGAGCATCGCTGGAGAGGTTCCAGCTGCTTCTTTGCTGGCTGTTAGTGAATGCTGCCTATCTCATCTTTCTATTTGATTTCCACTATTTGCCTCTCCTCAGTTTCACCTGCCCTCTTCTCCCAATAAAGCATCCAGATCCACGCCAGGCTCCCTTTCATTGGAGGAGAATAGGGGGGCTTAGCTGCCTGTCCAGCTACACACAGACCCACCTGCAATGGGGACGGAAGAAAGGTGGAATTCCACCAGGCTCATCACAAACCCACAAATACGGGAATTTATTTTTAAAAGAATACAGCATTTTCCAATTAGCAGTGCTTAATATAAAAATGCCATGGTATCTACTCTTTGGAACCATTAATTCCCTGAGTAATTAAATTGGCCAGATCTGTTGAGATGGTTCCCCTCCTTCTCCTCTGGTTTCCTCCTCCAAAAGATCTAAGATTAATGGATCCATATCGGGACCCCCATACCTGCCATGGCTGCAGCCTTGGAGACCCCAAGATCTTTTCTCCCTCCTTCCTTCCCCTCCTCGATCTGGAGGAATAGGCGGCATTCAAGGCCTGGGCCAGAGTCTGCATGAGACTGTAGTAAGGGTGGTAATTTCTGATCCGTATTCTGTTCCATTTCCATTGTGTCTCCAGTGGGGCTTTCTGGGTGCATCTTCTGCGGCCTTTGACAGAAAAGACATTCTTTGAAAGAGAACAATGAAAATAATGATCTTGAAACTTTTCTTCCACAAAGAAATGGGGTTTAAAGGCAGAATCTTCTGGCCTTTCTTTTTCCAGATAACCAAAGTTCCAAATACTATGGATGTATTTGTGAAGTCTGTGCTTGCTTACTTCATACCGTGCAAAATTTGTGAGGATCCAGACTTTCCCTTCAATGGGTTCTGGCAAATGCCTAAGTGCTAAATGGAAAGGAATGAGTCTGTCTACAAAGGGATCATATTCCATGAAGTGAACAAAGACATTAACTTGTCTCCACTTAGAGAGGGAATCCCTGAGGGCTGCTGCATATCCAGTTGTTGAGAACAGTTGCGATCTAACCACACAAATTCCACTCCTGACAAGCATAGGAGCCAAAGTCCTCATGAAATTTGCTCCAGTATCTCTGTCTGAAGCAAAGAGGCCAATCAGGGTCCATCTGAAATGGAGGAGCAGTGGGACAATTGCTGGGTTTTGGAATCCTTCTTTGGGAAGCATCTGGTGGGAAAAGGGAAATTTGCTTTTATCACTCAGAGCCTCTGAAGCCATTTTAGCACTGCTCTGAAAAAGCAACGAAGAATGCTGTGTTATATTTGGGGTCAGATCAAGTTCAAAATATTAGATTTTAATAACTCCAACCTGATTCTTATGAATGTATTATAATAGTTTACTAATTAGACATTGTTTAAAATATTAAAGATAGTCTATTATCAAGATTGTATAATAAAAGTGGAAAATAATAAACAAATTAAAAAACAATAAGAACGTAAATCATATTACTGTTTCACCCCTTCAATTTATTGCAATTAGATTAACATTTGCAAATGCCAACTGAAGTGTTCTATTCCAATAAAGGGCCGACTATAATAGTTGAGGATTGCTGCATCTTTTTCTGTATCCCAGATTCTTTGTGGAGGAATCTTTTTAGCTTCTTCTCCAGTTGTACAAGAAATAGGGAGACCTCAGTTCCTAATATGATTTGTCAGTTGTGTAATCCAAGATTGGTCTTTAATTGAAGTTTTGTCTGTTCTAACAGCCACACTTTTCAGTGTCAGTTTCCATAGATTAAATTTTATGCCAATACCCATAATTTTTGATTTTAGACAAAGCAGAAATTGTGTAAATTCCCAAATCTACTCTGAGGGCAGCAGCTGGAGTCTTTTTACCAACCCCAAGATACTCCTCAGCGGCTGTGATTGGGTTGGTTTTGCTGGTGGTTTCTCTCTGAAGCTCGAAACATCAGATTGATATCAGATTGATGGGGAAAACTTTGGTCTCATATACTTCAATAATTATTATAATTGGTGCTAAGGAAGCTGGAGAGCTATGAGGTTTTCTTTTAAGCACCACTTTCACTCATGTCTTTGATCTATCTGAGCTCCTTTGATGATGAGGGAGCCAAGATTCAGTCTCAGAGAAAACTGCCACAGGTAATGAAAGGTCTTACTTGCTCTATTGGCTGATCATCTATGGCTAGGATGTCATTTCCCAAACACCATAACTTTTGAACTTGATTTTATTATCAGGTAATTATTACGACAAAACAACCCAAGTCTTCTTTGCAGGGTATACAATACAATGTGTAAGTATGATAATATCATGTTATCAGTGTAAATCAGCATGTTCCAATATGAATTTAGCATGCTAGACATTTGTATCTAAAACACAACTTATAACAAAATAAAAGTGTTGGAAGGGAACTTGGAGGTCTTCTAGACCAACCCTCTGCTGAAGCAGGAGATGCTAAACACATATATACTGGGCGAAACCAGGCTCAATAGCAGTACCTATGAGAGGAATCCTGGAGTCTTAGTGGACAACCAATTAAATATGAGCCAACAGTGTACAGTGGCAGCCAAAAAAGCCAATGCAATCCTAAGTGGCATTAAGAGAGGGATACAATCAAAATCAAGAGAAGTACTAATACCACTCTGTAAAGCCTTAGTAAGACCACATGTAGAGTACTGCATCCAGTTTTGGTCATCACATTATAAAAAAGATGTTGAGACTCTAGAAAAAATTCAGAGAAGAGCAGCCAAAACGATTAGGGGACTGGAGGCTAAAACATATGAAGAACATGGAACTAGGCAGGAACCAGGTATGGCTAGTCTAGTGATGAGAAAGGCTAGGAGACACATGATAGCAGTATTTGAGGGGCTGCCACAGAGAGGAGAGGGTCAAGCTATTTTCCAAAGCACCTGAAGGCCATACAAGGAATAATGAATACAATTTGAATAAGGAAAGACTCAACCTGGAAATAAGGATAATTTTTTTGACAGTGAGACCAAACAGACAACAGAGCAGTTTGCCTTCATAAATTCTTGGAACTTCATCAGTGGAAGCTTTTGAGAAGACACTGGACTACCATCTGTTAGAAATGGTGTAGAGTCTGCTTGGACTAGATGACCTGCAAGATCCCTTCCAACTCTGTTAATCTGTATCTATCTATACTATTCCAGACAAGTGGCTGTCCAGTCTCTTCTTAAAAGCCCCCAGTGTTGGACCACCCACAATTTCTGAAGGGTAGACGTTCCATTCCTCACTATTAGGAAATTTCTTAGTTCTAGATTGTTACTCTCCTTGATTAGTTTCCATCCATTGTGTCTTCTCTTGCTTTCTAGAAAAATAGGTTGACCTCCTCTTCTTTGTGGCAGCCCCTCAAATATTGGTAAATTGCTATTATATCACCCTTAGTCCTTTTCACTAGACCAGACATACTGAATTCCTGCAACTGTTCCTCATACGTTTTACTCCCCAGGCCCTCAATCATCTTAGTTCCTCTTTTCTCTTTTTTTATAATATGGTGACCAAAACTGGATGCACTATTCCAAGTATTGTCTTGCCAAGGCATTATAAAGCAGTACCAATACTTCATATGATCCTGATTTTATCCTTCTGTAAATGCAATTTAGGACTGAATTGTCTGTTCTGGCTGCTGCCAAATCCTTCATGAAGATGTTGAAGAGTACTGGGCCCAAAATGGAACCTTGGGGTCCCCCACTGCTTGTTTCCCTCCATGTAGATGTAGTTCCATTGAGGCCCACAGGCTGAGTCCTTCTGGGGGTGATGCTGTCTATCCCACATATTTTTAGCTTATGGAGACATAGGTTGTGGTTTAATTTGTCAAAGCCTTTCTGGAACCCAAGTATATTACATGCACTGCATTTTTCTTGTCCACTAATTTAATATTTTTTGTCAAAGAATGAAATAACATTTATTTATGACCTGTTTTTAGATCCTTCATTACTCCTAGTAAAAGTCATTCATATTTAGTAAATAACAAGGGTTCAAATATGTACCCTTCCCTTCCTCCTTGTTAAGTATCGATCCTTCTTCTCGTGGCTCCATAGAGCCCACACCCAGGGATGGGATTCAGCCGGTATGGACCGGTTCAGGTAAACCAGTTGTTCCGGTGATCAGTTGGCCCTGCCAACCTGCCCCTGCCCTATTCAATCCTATATTTCCTTAGTTTGAAGCCCAGCTTATTGGTGCAGCTGAGCGGATTGCTGTGCCTCAGCTGTTTTACTCACTGGGGCAGCAGTAAAAGGTAAGTTTTAGATCTGTTTTCAAACAAACTGTGCACATGAAGTGTGTTGATTGGTTGAATCCCACCACTGCCCACACCTGCCTCTCAAATAAGGGATTTTAGAAAAGGACCAACAGGCTGAGCTCCGTTGTGAGGGCAATCAAATTCCTCCATCACATTTCTCCATTTACTGTGTCAAATGCTTCACTAACATCTAGAAAGCCAGAAAACTGTCATTTACCTCATTGATATAGATTAGATATTTCAAGATCAATTTGTTCCCAATATTAGATTATTAACTTACGCTTTATTTCATATAAAATCTATATAGCTTTTCACTCTACCTAAAACCTTCTGGTATTCTACAGGGAATACATTTTTTACAAGTTTAACTAAGAGGATCATGGCATAAATTTTAGCCACAATATCTGCTTGTCTAATTAGCCTATGATTGCTAGACTCCTTTTTAGTCCACTTTTCAAATAGCTACTATTGCCAAGTTCAATCGAGTGGATAGAGCAGATATTATTTATATGTAAAAATGAAAATGCCAAAAGAGGCCCCAACAACCAGGGATATTTTTTGATCGGTTAAATAGTTCGTAGACTGTCATCTGCAGGGAATATATTGCTTGCATTTCAGGCCTTTTCTGATTAATCTCAACATGAACATAAAGGAGTAAAATATTGTCATTTTTGCTAATATGGAAAAAAGCAGCTCTTGAATTCCATGGAGAAGACATGATTGCATCTATTGCCCACCCACCACCACCCACCCCTCACTTTACTAGATGGAGAAAAACACACACACACCTGTGGGACTTTGTAGGTGCCTCCTAATGTTGATATCTGGATGGAGATGTCCCTGTTAGCTACATCAAGAAGAGCCAGAAGGTTTTCCTTTCTTCCACAGCCATAGTTGGGGACATTGGCTTCTCCAGTGGAGAGAATGTCCAGCAAGGCATTTGAAGTTTGTAAAGAGCTCATATAGTAGTCATGGATATTGTAGCCAAGTGTGAAATTGTTCAGGAACTTGGAATTCTTATTGACCATTTGAATAGCAGAAATTAATAGTAAGCCATATTTGAAACCATTAATATCCCTATTGTAAAAAAGTGTTATTATAATCAACAGCAACAACAAATATTTCTTTAAATATATAACCCTCCAGAAGCCTACTGAGCCTTAAGCCAACATTGATCCAAAAGCATTGATCAGTTACACAAATATGGAAATTGGCTGAGTTACAGCAACTAGAACTGGTTCCACCACTACTTTGAATAAAATTCATTATTCAAGTGATAAATTAAGGATTGAACTGAGAGAGGAAAATAATCTGCAGCCCTTTCAGCTTTTTTTCAGACCCATTTTTGGATTTGAGTCTTTTCCACAAAATCAGATAAAAGAGAGAAGCCATGGAAACCAAAATAATTCAGGAAATTAGACATATCCCCCAATATAGGAATAAATGAAAAAATAAAAAACAGAAAAGGAGAGTGTTAGAATGGAGGGAATGCAACTCCATTACTCTGAATGACTTACGAATCATGGAAAACAAACTGAAGAGAAGGAGCCACATTGAAAAGCAACTTTATATTCAATCTTTTCACTCCACTGGTGACTATACTAATGAGATGGTCTCCTGGGCTGTAAAAGCTCTGTGGTTGTTTTCCATCCTGGTGCTTCAAACTCAGCGGGCATTTCATCCTCAGCTTCCCAGAGACTGGATGGGGCACCAGTAGCATCAGAAGCAGAAGCAGCAGGAGGTCCATAATTCATGGGGTGAATCAATCAATCCCCTTTCTGTTTCTAAAGAAGAATTAGAAGAATTCAATGGACTCTCACAAGGTGGAAAATGATCCAGTTGCTTTCCTGATTGAAACGCAGAGAAACACTCAACTTCATCTGGAATGGAAAGAGACGTACATTCAAGAGCACAGACCCTGCCTGTCCCCAAACACCATATTTCTCTGCCCAAAGCTGAAACTTTTATCATAATTCTCCCTCTCAGGAGGGATCCCTGGATAATTCAACCAGTTCTCGGACTCAAAGATTGTTGGGAAATTCTCTGGAAGGAAATGAAAGGGAAAGAATCCCCATGTGGTTCATAATAACAGGGGCAGAGATGGAATTAAATTGGTCATCTAGAATTGAGAGATTTGGGGTCTCCATGCTTGAAAATGGTCCCGGAGGGAATACACGGCAACTGTGACTGAAGACAAAAAGAAATGTGACATTTGTCAGCATTGTGGTTAAAGAGAAAATCCCAGGGACTAGTTAATGCCCGAGCAAGTCACAGATCTGAAAAAGCTCCCTGCTCAGCAGGAGCCAAAATTTATTTTATTTTGAAAGATGATGCTCAAGGACATTGCACAAAAGGGCTGATGCAATAGTGTAGCCAGTTTTTAAGAACATAAGCAATTTTAATGAAAAACTAGTTACCAGAATTTTGCAGAGTTAATCTGAATGGGGGAGGGAAGGGGAGCTCAGGATCCTCGCATGACTGATGGAAAGCTGATCTGCAAAATTCCAGTTCCATCTTCAGAGACCTGGGAATGCAGAAGCTCATATCCCATGTTCCCCTGCTACCCTTTCTCATGCAGAGGCCAGGCAAGGGGTTCTTGCAGGTTTCTCCAGCCTCGCTTGGGCTCTGTGTCTTTCCAGGAGAGGCTTCTGTGGGGGAGAAGCCATGCAGAGATGGGTCTTTCAAGGGGGAACTGGTGTTTCCCTGGAGGAAAAGGCGGCCGGCCCCACCCTGGAGGGGACCCTCCATGACTCTGAGGAAGATGGGGGTCCCCTGTGCCCCCTCTGAGTGGTGTGAAGATGTTCAACTATTTTGAAAGCAAGAAACAGACCCAAAGAGATAATTATTGACCAATTTTGTGTAATGTACAAACCATGATTTCTTACAGCCATCAGAATCTAATCCTTTCACAATTAATTGGAGTGACATATAACCCTAAGACCCTGATCCTGATTTTGGTTCTGAGGCTGCCCTAAGCCAACCCTGAGCAAAGCCTGGGAGGCCCTGCGAATTCAGCCCCTTCCTGGCCCTTCAGACTTGACAGAGTCGCAAAACCTTCCCAGATTCTGAGGCTCTCAGGCCCAAAACCTCCCTGGACCAGGAATGGCTGGCAGGACCTTCCAGGAGAGCCTCCTTGGCTGCTTCTCTACGGCTGTAACCACCGAACCCACTGGCTCCTCCTTGGGGTCAGAACAGCCTCCTCTCAACTTCCTTTTTGGCATCTTCTAATGGCATTGCTGTGGCTGAGGAAGATGGGAGCTGAAGTCCATGCATTGGGAAGGGGTGGATGGGAATTCACTCAATTTAGGAAGGACAGAGATCCATAAAGAGGACTTGGAAAAAGCCTCTTGGAAGCAGCAGCCTCCTCCCAATGCCTGGCAGGGGAGGGGGGGGAGAGGGAGAGGGAGAGGATAATAACCACATTCTCCTTTTGTCAATTTGATGGGATTTACACTCAGCCTTTCTGCTCTGGGGAGCAGCCCCAGTATCCTACCATCCCTGTCCTAATATTCCCTTGTATTTCTATTCATTTCATGAATTCATAATCATGTCTATACTTACATGTTGCAGAAAATGACAAGCTTAGACTTCTTAGGATACAGGAAAAGTTTATTTGGCAGCCAGGTTCAGAAAGCTAGCACATAGCTAGCATTGGAAATTCTGAACAACCTTCATTATCGAAGCACACATTCTTATACATTCTCAAAGGCAGCATAACACGGAAACACTTAACTCATTTCTTATTGGCTACCTTGAGGAAAAAGCCTTATAAGGAGATGGGGTCTTACTTCTCCTTTTGTCTTGGGCCATAGAAACTGACTACGTGTCTTTATGCGAACTTTAATTGAACCTTGTGGTTTTGGACTTTTGATATAGGGACATTTGCTGGAACATGTTGTGGTTGAAGGCTGATGACATTTCCCTGTCCCTTTAAGCAAGCTTCTAACTGTCCCTTTTATGCCACGTCTTCATTCTTATATTTTAATCCATATTTTTTAATATAATTTTTATTGTTTTAATTAAACAAAAGCACAAAAAACATTCTTCATTACATCTTATAGAAAGCATGTCAATTGGTTACAAATAAATTTCGTGCATTACTATACATCCTTCATGTTTTTAATTACATTTTAAAATCGAAGATCTTTATGTATTTTACCATCAATGTACCATCATTCTCATTTAGCTATAATTATTTAAGCATGCTTTTATCTAGAATCATTTGTATTTAAAGACACACCTACTGGCATTCATTAGCTATTCCTATCAAGCTCCAATAATTACCATTTTATAGCATATTCCCTTTTTTTTCCAACTCACTATTTAAGGCTTATATCTAATTGCTTTTACCAATGCCAAGACATATAAAAATCATTAAATATTATCCATTAACATTTCCTTATTGTTATTATAGTTATCTAAAGAAAAGAAAAGGATTTTTTGTCATTTATATCACATCTCCTCCCCTCCGACCCAAGAAAAATTACATCTTTATAATAAAGTCTAAAGAAAAGTTTGTTAGTAAAGTTTATAAGTGCCCAAGAAAAATTACATCTTTATAATAAAATCTAAACAAAAATATATTAGTGAATGAAAAGAACGAGCCAGACGTCGCGACGATACAACGTGTGGTCTTGATAGTCTGAGACCGCTGTTGATTCTTTTACCAGCTGCATGGTCCATATGGACCTAAACCATCCCGGAGAGACAGTGAACAGGGAGACAAGTCCTTGCTGGTTTCATGGACACCACAAAGTCCCTGATTAACCCAAGGGAAGTTTTCCAAGCCGGCGGTAAACAGGCAGCCCCCAGGCTGACAAAGTCGGAGACGGCTCCGGAAAGAAGGCAGTGAAAGTAAGTCCAGCTGGTGAGATTTTTTTCTTTGAGAATGACTGCCCAAAGAATTTTTAAAAAAAGATAAATTAGTCCTATAAGCAGAAGAATAAAGCGGCAAAATTTATCTTTATTGGACTGCCTTAGAAAGTTTTTTTTCCTCTTCTATGTAACAGCATTTTGTGGATTGAAGTGATTGGAATGCTTCCTGTTTCTCCTCTTAAATGAATGAATTGATTTTTTCTTTTAATCTGTGCTACCTTTATTTTTTGGCTGATCTAAAACTTTTTTTACTTTAATAATCCTTCCTCTGACTGATTATTAAATTTTATTAAAGACACTTAGAGATTTTTGTTCTCCTTAAGCTTGATATGAATAAGAGAAAGTTAGTTGAATCTGCCATTTGGAAGTCAGAACTTGGTTTTTTTTTCTCTTTTTGAAACAAAGTATCCTTTGCTCTATCTCTGCTCTAGGGGCAGAGATCAAATTAAATTGGTCACCTAGAATTGAGAGGTTTAAGAGCTCCATCCTTAAAATTGGCTCCAATGGGAACACTGGAGAAGAAGAAAAAGAAGAACACTGAAGAAAAAGAAATCTGATAATGATTGGCATAGGTGGTGAAATGGAAAATCCCAGGGGCCGTTTAATTGTCGAAGCATGTCAGGGATCTCAACTAGCTCTCTTCTGAGTTAGAGGCAAATGTTACTTTATTTTGAAAGTTAATGCTCAAGGGCACTACCACAAAATGACTGTTCTAATAGTGTGGCCAGTATCCATGAACAAAATTAACAGTCAAATCTATTCATCAGATCTTTGCATAGTTAAATAAAAATCATAACACACAGGCAGACTATTTTTCTGTCTTTGGAAATGAGTTCTTGTTTACAGGCTCACTCCCAGCTCTGCAAAGGAGCCATGACAGATTTCCCATATCTCCCCTATAATTATGGAAACTATGGGGATTTCTTCCTCCTCATCACTTCAAGTAGTTTTCCACCTGTCACCTTGGAAACAGCCTTGTGGATGGGAAATACAATGCAATGTTAAACTGCTCTCCTCAATGTAAATAATAACTGGCTTGGCCTAAGAAGTACCGTAGATATTGTGTGTCTCTGAATACCTTTCTGTTCTCATACTTCTTTCCCCCTTCAGACGTGTATTTCAAACAGTGATAAAACAATTCTGCACAATTCATTTCAGTCCATTTCCAGATAGACATTTAAAAGAATTTAAACCCATCTTGACCCAGGCAGCCTCATGGACACACTGAAAATACAAGGCCACAAAGGACCCTTTTGTCTTCATAATATTAGAGGTCCATCCCAAGTTGTAAGATACATTCCCTCTCTTCTTTCATCAAAGCCATTAATTAAAATGTTGGTGTATTCAGTATCCAGAATGTGACCAAATTGAATGCTTTATGGTCATTTCCAGAAAAGTGGATGAGGAGCCTCCTTGCGAGGATTTCTTAGCCAGCTTAATAATATTAGTCTTCATCCCACACTAACCAATAAAGAGATTGGCATTCCTCCATTCAATCTTTATTACGTATAGAGCATCCCTCCATCTTAAGAAAGCTGCCTGATTGGAATATCTACTGGGATACTTTCTTGGTGGCTGTTCGAACACTGTGCTCCACCCTCCTTGAGTAATCTGGCTTGACTCCAGTTCCCCAGGTTCCCCCAATTTAAAAGATCCGTCAGCCTGTTTCCTTCCGGATATGAAGAGCTAAGCAAGCTTGGAGGTTGTGGGTTCTCCCTACCTGGAGATTTCTAGGAAGGGGCTAGGCAGATGCTTCCCCTAGATGGTCTGAATGGGCTTCCTGGATAATACAGGGGGCTCGTCTAGATGGTTTTTGTATTTCATTCCATATCTACTGTTTTATTTTCTCTAGTATCCCTGACTATGTCTGTTTACTTATTCATTTATTAGTAAGTCAGTTTACCTATTTTTCTATATACAAACACCTTTTATTTGAAAGGTGAATGTTTTAACCAGTTGAACATCTGGCACATAACTCAAGAAAAGAATCATTTTTTTTGTATATTCGATTTAGTTTCTGCCTCATTCAGAATGAATATGTTTATATATCAATATAACAAACAAAATCCAAATGCAATGCAAATCAAGATTTTAAAAAAATAGATGGTGAATCCCCCACAGTGAATATAACAGAATAACAGAGTTGGAAGGGACCTTGGAGGTCTTCTAGTCCAACCCGCTGCTCAGGCAGGAAATCCTATACCATTCCAGAGAGATGACTGTCCATATCTCTTCTTGAAAACTCCAATATCGGAGCATCCACAATTTCTAAAGGCAAGCCATTCCACTGATTAATTGTTTTTATTGTAAAATTTTCTAGGTTTCTAGGTTTGTTTTCTCCTTGATTAGTTTCCACCCATTGCTCCTTGTTCTGCCTTCAGGTGCTTTGGAGAGTAGCTTGATTCCCTCTTCTTTGTGGCATCCATAGATATTGGAAGACTGATATCATGTCACCCCTAGTCCTTATTTTCCTTAAGCTGGAAATACCCAATTCCTGCAACCGTTCTTCATATGTTTTAGCCTCCATCCCCCTAAATATCTTTGTGGCTCTTCTTTGCACTCTTTCTAGAGTCTCAACATCTTTTTTTTTTTAGATTGTGGCAATTAAAACTGGATGCAGTATTCCAAGGATGGCCTTACCAAAGCATTATAAAGCGGTACTAAGACCAAAAGAAATTGGAAGTCACTGTTTATTGTTTCTCTTTTTTTCTTCACTGTATTCCTCTTTCCCCTATTTTCCATTGTCTTTATTTTCATTTGTATTTTATATTAAGAAAAAAAATCTTTTAAATAGACATCAACTAAGGAGGGGAGGTTGGAAAAAATAACTGGTTATTATTGCCCCAAATTAATTCTATCTTTATCCATTTTTGTTTATTTGTTAGGCCATGGGCCAGAAATCTTTAACAATACTCAACTTTATTTTTTTTCTGCCATTCACAGGGAGTTTTATCCTGCTGCATTCCTTCTTCTGGATCTGAAGAGCTGCAAAACCCACAAAAGCTGATGCCTCCCATTAAAATTTCAGAGGCAGAATATGGCTCCAGACTCCAAGAGGCTAACATGGCTCTCCTCCACACAGTGAAAAACAAAAAGTGATTGGAATGGCTATTCTTCTGTTTTTCAGATACAGATTCTGTCCCAGGTGTCCAGAAGGTTAGCATCCCTACAAGAGAAGAGGTCAATGTGTACCCCAAAATCACAACCTTTCTGCCCTAGGAGGAACATCTGGGGAACACCCTGGTGTCAGGCCTGCAGCCATATTCCTTTTGGATCTTTGGCCTGCCACACTTTCTATTATTCTACTATGCCATTTCTATTTTGGATGTTATTTGGAGCCCTGACATTAATCTGAATCTCCCTTAAAATACTTCAGGAGAAAGCCATGGGGAAAGCAGCAGATGACGGATCGCTTATCTATGTTGAGACCATCTACGTGCCTTCCAAAGCCGTGGTAGAGGCAGCAGAGGCCGCAGAGAGGGAATGCCAGCTGGGAGCCAGGCACAAAGAGCCGACCCCTAGGCCTCCCTCGCAATCGGAACTAGCTCTGCAAGATGAAGCTTTGGGATTTATTGCCTCTAGGGAGCGGTTGGAGCCACAGGGAGGTGCGAGGGCAGCTTTGACATATGACTGGAGGAGGCCAAAGCAAATGTCAAATGGCCACCGTGATGACTGGGGATCCCAGCCACCCTCATGCAGGCAGCCTCTGACCGGCCTCCCAGACCAATTTGGACAGCTGAATGTGAGTGAAATCAATCCTTGCCTTAGCTCTGAACCACCCAAGTGGACTATGGCCCAGCCCATGTTCACCTTCCCTGGTAGAGACTCTGCAATGCACTGGAGTGGAGATTTATGCTCCTTCCATACAGCGACAAGCGGGTCAGGCCAACACCTTGCCACTGGAGTAAGACCAGCTGCACTGCCCCTCCTCCCTGGGGAGAAGATAGGCTCTCAACCAGGATGGGGAAATCAATCCAGCCAGCAGCAAGGGAGATGGGGGATTTCTCCCCCTAGCCAGCCACCGATGTTTGGGCTGCAGCCTGCAAATCAAGCACCACTGGGGTGGGCTTTCTTCCCTGGGCCATGGATGGGGGCAATACCAATGGAAGCCTGTCCCTCCTCAGCAGATGTCACAATTTCAGATAACTGGCCCGGGGCAACCCCAGGGACTGAACCCTCAATCAGTTGCAATGCCCCAACTGGGAGCATCAGAAGACCTGAGAACAGCAGCTGAAGATCTGGGAACAGCAGCTGAGCTGCCCTTTTCCTCGCCCCCACCCATGCTGGCACAAAACCAGCGTCAGGCATGGGGGCTCTGCCCCCTTCACAAAGCAGCAGGGGGGAAAAGCTTGGGAAGCTCGAAGGGGAAAGGGCTCCCCCTTCCAAAGATGATTCCCTGCCAATAGCAAGACAGGGGAAAGTGCTGAAGGGACAGCTCCTCCAGGAACCTCAGCCAGCAAAGAGGTAAATGAAGCTGCCTGGGAAAAGGCAAGCCGCTAAATTTGCAAAGCAAGCCTCAGACACACAAACCTTTTCCCCAGGGATCCATGGAGGCCCAGCCGAAAGACCCCTGTCAAGCCCAAATGAAGGAAGCGATGAGGATGATGACCCGATGGTACGCGCACCCATCCGCCCCTTTGCCATCAAAGCCAAGCTCATAATGCCCGAGACAGGGGCAGAAGGGGAAGTTGAGGCAATTGTGGACAACGGCTGCACCTGATGCTTAATCAGCATGTCTATTGTGGAGTAGCTAAGCATACGCACAAGACCCCTAGCCCATCCCATTCGGTTTGAGCAGGTGGATGGGACACTAATTGGAGGGGCCCCGGCCAAACTAATTACCAACTGGTAAAGTTGCAGATAGGCTGCCACTATGAACTCCTCAGATTCACCGTAGCTCCAAAGATGCATCAATCAATTATCTTGGGGCTTGCATGGCTGGACAAGTGGATACCTACCATAAAGTGAGAAGATGGCATTCAGAAATTGATCATAAGCTTTGGGCCGCTATCACGCATTAAGCCAGAGGGCCACCCAGGGACTATCAAGCCCAATAAAGCAGACCTCCCAGAGCCTGCAGCCCCTGCAGCAGACACAAGATCCCCAGGCATCCAGCAAGTGCCAAAAGAGTACTGGGACTTTGCAGAGGTTTTCAGTGAGGAAGATTGCAACTATCTCCCCCATCATCGGCCCACCTATTGCGCAATAGAGTTCATACCTGGGGCTACCCTACCAAAGCCGAAAATGTACTCCATGACTCCCAAAGAGATGGTAGAATTAAGGAAGTACATTGACATCAATTTGAAGTGGGGCTTTATTGAACCAGCTAAGTCAGAAATAGCGGCCCCAGTGCTCTTCAAAGAGAAGAAAGATGGTGGACTTCCTCTCTGCATTGATCTGCGGGGGATAAAAGCCATATGCGTAAAAAACACCTACCCCATCCCCCTCATGAAGGATATGTTGATCCACTTGGCTAAAGGCAAGGTGTTCACCAAACTAGACATGAGAGAGGTGTATTATCACATACGTATCAGGGAGGGAGATGAATGGAAGACCACATTTAACTGCCTCCTTGGCAGTTTCCAATTCAAAGCTATGCCATTTGGGCTACAAGAGGCCCCTGCAGTCTTCATGTAGTACATAAATGAGATGCCTGGGCCACAGAGGGTTTATCTATTTCTTTGGAAAAGATTCCTTCCCCAGTCAGAACACCATCATCTATTTCCCTCCATGCCAAGGATCAGCTTTGGGAATCTCTCCATTAAGACAATAGGAACAAAGGAGTTTGAACAGAGTTTCCAGCTCAGCCTCCCTTCTTTGACACAGAAAAGTCACACTGAGCCCTCCAAAAGCAAACTCCCCCCGGGATTCCTGGACACCAACGGCCCTTGCTCAGCTGGGCTCAGAGCAGGGCCAGGACAGCTGAGAGTTGGGAAGGAAGGGACCATACCCATTCAACAAACCATGCCAGCCACAATAGACTCTTAGACACAGACCGTGGTCTCACAGATATTCCTAAATGGTGCCTTTAAGTGGGAATGGGAAGGGATGTGGGATTGAAGATTGTGAATCCCACTCCTGACACCACTTTCTGTGGAAACAATCACATGACCCCCAAAAAACAATAATCAAGGTTTACTGCAATTATTTATTCATTGTCCACTGAAGGAATTTCCCTCTGTAAAATAGTGGGAGGAAATCCCACAGACAAAAAGATGCACTCATATTTAAACATTTCTGGAAAGGAGGACAAAATGATAACCCTCAAGATGCATATCTAATAAAGGATATAAGCATGAATATACATAATTAGCACACATCAAGGTACTTTCATGCCCACCCTCTGTTACCATCTCAAGAAAGAGACATTGTCTAAATAAAAAAAACGTATTTCCACAGCAGTTTGGGTAAAATGTATTGAGAAATGAAGGCATAAAGGTTGCCCGTGCATTAATTTTTTATTTCTATCTTGTTAACACATTCTCATTCCTCCAAGAAATCTTCAGAGAGATCTTCCAGATAATCTTTATTGATTTGAATAAAAATTGTTGCCCCCGATCATGTACAGAAAATAGATTGGAGTTGAAATTCCTCTTTCTCACATTTCCACATTTCTTCTGGCAGTAAGATGCTCCTTTGTGTTCAGGTCTGGCCTCAGAAGGATAACGTAGCACTTGGGGATGAAGATGCAGACCAGCAGACCAGCACTGGAGGCCAGGATGGAGAAGACCTGCACAGCCACCATGTATTTCCCTTTGGTGCTCAGGTAGGTGGGCACAAAAGTCACCCAGACACTGCAGAAGACCAGCATGCTGAAGGTGATCAGCTTGGCTTCGTTGAAGGCCCCAGGCAGATTCCTGGCCAGGAAAGCCACCGTGAAGCAGATGGCAGCCAGGAAGCCCATGTAGCTGAGGGTGACGTAGAACATGACAACAGCCCCTTCGTTGCATTGCAGGATGATCTCTCCAGGCTGGGAGTGGAGGTCAGAGTCAGGGAAGGGGGGAGAAACTCCCAGCCAGATGGAGCAGATGATAATTTGGACAGCAGAAGAAGAAAGGATGATGGAGTTGGCCAAGCTCTTCCCCAAAAATCTCATCACTCGGTTTCCTGGTTTTGTGGCCAGGAAAGCCAGCACCACCGTGATGGTTTTGGCCAAGAGAGAAGAAATGGCAACTGAGAAGATGATGCTGAAGACCATTTGTCGGAGAAGGCATGTCGCTTTCCTTGGTTGACCAATGAAGAGAGAAGAAGACAAGAAGCAAAGCAGGAGGGAGACCAGGAGGATGTAGGAGAGGTCCCGGTTGTTGGCTTTGACAATGGGAGTTTCTCGGTATTTAGTGAAGATTATTAAAACAAGGACTGCAATTAGGAACAAGAGCAGGGCAAAAGAGACCAGGATCATGCCCAGAAGGTCTTCATAAGACAGGAAGGTTATAACTTTGGGGATACATTGGACTCTGGCCTCATTTGGATATTTATCATCTGGACACTTGGTGCATTTTTCTGTATCTGAGAAAGCAAAATGCAACTTTCTTTAACATTCTGTCCTTTTATCTTACAGGAAATACTTTCTTTGGAGAACAGCTGATACCATGGGCATTTTCCAAGAAGTATTTCTTAATGATTTCATTAAAAAGAGCATAAGAAGGATTTTTTGTTTAAAAAAAAATTGTAACTAGGTATTTGAAGTGGAGGGAAGTCGTGGGATGTTAATTATTTCCTGTGTAATGTGTAGAATCTTCATAGGAACCTCCATTATTAGAGGTTAATAATGAATCATATAATCTTTTTAGGAAAACCTCTTGAGTCATTCCTCATGGAAGTTAATATACTGGACCTTCCATGTGTTGCACCCCCCTCCCGCCTTTTACTTTTACTTTTACTTAGATTTTTATACCGCCCCCTCTCCCCAAAGGGACTCGGGGCGGTGTACAGTCAGATAAAAAACACATTAATAAATAGAAAATACAAACACAAAAGAGGAGGTAATACCAGACCCCACCTGGTGATACCAGACCCCACCTGGTCAGCAAGGCAGCCAGCCAGGAAATCGGCAAGCAAATGGCCTCCAATGCTCCATTTGGCAGGGGCATCATGCTTGCTATGTAAACATAAGAAGTTTTAGAAAAATTCTAATGGAAAGTTTAAAAGGAAGATGGTTAATTTCTATTTATAAAGGTCATGTGGCGGTGGCATGCAGGCTGCTCACTGACCCAGAGCGGCAGGGCTGACCCAGAGGGTCTCCCAGCTGGGAAGAGGCACCTGGAGGAAGTGGGGCCATCCAAGGGCCAACTGCAGCCCGCAATGGGATGTGAAAGATGGCCACCCAGCATAGCTGGGAGCGTCCCCAGGTCAGTGGGATGGGGGGGAAAGTTGCGCGGAGCTGGGGGTGGTAGGGAGGCGGAGGTCGAGGCCACCCTGGGTGCCTGCAACAGGATGCTTCTTCCTGCCGTCAAGCCTGCACAAAGCCCCCCAGCCTGGGTTTCTGTGGCGTCCCAGGGGGAAAGCACCACAGATCACCGAATGGAGCGGTTTTTTAGCTTTCCCCACTCAGGACACCACTAATATGTGTTTCTTGTTCGAAACTGAGTTCTGGGTCAAAAGTAACGTTTTCTGGCTGAATTGAGTTCTTTTGCCAATTCTGAGCTTTCCACGAGGAGTTAGACCAAAGCCTGGTCTAAAGGAATCAGAAGAGACCTGGGCAAGGTGAGGCTGAGCCACGATGCTTCTGAAAAGGCTGCCCAGCAGGCAAGATCCTTGCCAAAGCCTCTCATGGGAGTGGCGGGTCGGCTTTTCCAGCAGGGAAGCCTCTACACAGCTCTGGGACAGCTCAGCAAAGCCTCCCGAGGCCCTTCCCCAGGCAAACAGCCAGTGAACAGGCGGCCGGCAGCGAGTGGTAAGGGAAGGGAGGCTGCCTCGTTCCTCCAGCTCTCACGTGGAAGGCAAGGGTGCAGCGGCCGGGAGACTGGCCATCCCCCAAGATGGCTCTCAGAGGAAGGAGGCAGAGATGCTGGCATGGGGCTCACTTCCCTTACAGTCCCCTCCATGCTGGCTGCAACCCAGGCCCTGCCTGCTTAGCTGGGTGGCTGGCCAGGAAAGTGGTGAGAGGGCGAGCGGTAAGGGATCCGCAGCCTGCTCTCTGCCCAGAGACACTGGCCTGGCCCTGCTGGGACCGACGCCGACCTTCACACACAAGGGCTGGCAAGGTGGGAATGGAATCCAGGAGGAGGGGACGTCATAAATGGGGGCAGGCTAGCAACACCCAGCTGCGGCTTTAAAGATTCAGGGCAGTGGGAAAAGGGTGCTGGCTCTGCTGTGGGAAAAGAGTGCTGGCTCTGCTGAACCACCACAATAGACTCAAGCTCAACCCCTCCAAGACTGAGAGGCTGTGGTTACCGGCACCTCGGTTCAGCCAGTTGACTCCATCACTGGCCATAGGGGACGAGCAATTGCCCCCTGTGGAACGGGCGTGCAATTTGGGCATCCTCCTAGATGCCCGGCTGTCGATGGACGACCATGTGGCAGCCGTGGCTAAGGGGGCGTTCCACCAGGTTCGCCTGGTGCGCCAATTGCACCCCCTACTGGACCGGGATGCCCTACGCACGGTCACTCATGCGCTGGTGACGTCTCGCCTGGACTTCTGCAATGCTCTCTACATGGGGCTTCCCTTGGGACGCGCCCGAAGACTACAGCTAGTCCAGAATGCAGCCGCGCGGGCTATCATGGGGAGTACTAGGTACTCCCACGTAACACCGCTCCTGCGCGAGCTGCAATAGCTGCCTGTGGTTTTTCGGGTGCGTTTCAAGGTGTTGATTACCATCTTCAAAGCGCTCCATGGCACAGGACCTAGTTATCTGCGGGATCGCATCCAGCCGCACACATCCCTGCGACCAATTCGCTCTCACAGGGAGGGACTTCTCCTGGTGCCGTCCACCAGGCAATGCCAACGGGCGACGCCTAGGAGTAGGGCCTTCTCTGTGATGGGCCCAGCCCTCTGGAATGACCTCCCCCCCGATATTAGAACCACCACCGACCTCCGCTCCTTCCGGCAAAAACTAAAGACTCACCTGTTTCGATTAGCTGGCCTGGCACACTCATAACTTTTACCTCTTGGCAGATATATATATATATATATATATATTGAAATAAAGTTTTATTGGTTTTTTTCAACATTTATGCGGAAAAGGGTAAGTGGAAAGGTTTACAAATTTTGGCAGTTGCAAAGTGTGGTAGGTGCCCCTCCCTCCATTCTCATAGTATACATTTCTAATATTACATTAATATATAATTGGTTACATTCAGCATATTAGTTCTATTAATATTTTCACTTAGTTTAAAAGTTGTAATATATAGTTCAAATTCAAATATAATTCCATTATCACTTTCGGTCACATTATAATAATATGATTTTCTTATTTATTTCTGTGATCTGAGTTTTCTTGCAGCTGCCCCTTCTCCCTCTACTGGCAAAGCTCTGGCCCCTCCCGTGTCTTGCGTGTCCGGTGTGGTGTCCTCTGTTTTTTCTAGGTGTATTTTATTTTTTTCCATAAAGGCCCGCGCCTCTATGGGTGTATTAATTCTGATTCTTGTCTCCTCCCAGAATATTAGCATACCCTCAGGCAGCAACCATCTGAACCAAACTCCTTTCTGGTATAGTTTATTCGCCAATTGCGAATAATTTTTCCTTTTTTCTCTAATCTTCTTAGGAATCTGTTTCAGAATGGCTATCTCTCTATCGTGGTATGTCAATGCTTTCCCCCTTTGCACCCCCAGGATCTCATCCCTTGTGCTTTTTCTGAGAAATTTAATGTGGACTTCCCTGGGTACATTGTGTGTTCTTGCGTATGCTGAATTAACTCTATAAGCCAGATCTATGTCCCACCCCATCTGTTGTTTTTCTTTGTGTATGTAGTCAGCCAAAATGTTTGTCATAATATCCCTTATGTTTTCACCATCTTCTTCTATAACATTTTGAAATCTAAGGTAGTATGACATCCTCTCAAATTCCATTTTCATCTGTTGGGTGTCAAGATCCTTGTTCCCTTTTTGCATGGCCTCTACCCCCCCCCTCACCTCTTCCACCCCACCCTCTACAAGGTTTAGTCTTATATATTTGGGCTTGGTTTTCTTTAATTTCATCTTTCATGTCCCTTAATTGTTTCTTAATTTCCTCCTGGCCTTGTAAAATTTGTTGAAGGATTTGTTGAAAGTCCATCTCTGTAGTCTTAGGTTGCATCAGCTCTGTTATCTTTGACTGTGTGGCAGGACTAGATGTTGCAGATGTTGGAGCCGAGGTGGCAAAGCCAGGCTTTCCAGGAGGTGGTCTTTTAGGTGGCATCATTTATGGCGTTTAAGGTTCAGTCCATATATAAGATAGTTAGTTAAGGTGGTAGAGTGGCCAGGTGGGTCCAGGGAGCAGAAGAACCAGGCAGCAGAGGATTTTTCTTAAAAGTCTGGCAATAGACAAAGGTTTTCCCCCAGGGAGTTGCAAAAGATAACAGTCCACAAGAGATTCCTCTGGGAGGCAAAGAGACAAAGACCGGAAGCCTGAGTTTTCAAGGTGGAGTCAGGTTTCAAAGTTCATAAAGACAGCGGAAGTGTGCCATCTTGCCCTGCCAGTTTTGGGCACAGAGGCATGGTAAAGTTTTAAAAGTTTCCAAACATTCTCAGGTCATCAGCAAATTATAAAGTTGAGTTAGAAAGAAGATCATTTAATCAGGGTGAGGCTTCATTTGTTGGCTCTCCCCCCTTCTCCTTCCCTGGGGGCCGAGGGCAAAATTGTTCCTTGCCGCTTGTCCAAGGGGGGGGGAACCCCCTCCCTCCAGCCGCGCCTCTAAGCTTCGCCGAAAGTCAGGCTTTTGAGAAGCTGAATAAGTTCTTTAAGTCAGAGCAGGGAATGAAAGGGAAAGTAGCCTCACCACACCTCAACCGCTTCCTTCAATTGCAACATTCTCCGGACAGCATGTAGCGAGGCGCGAAGCGCAGGATCGCAGCGCGCCCTCCGAGACTGCTCTCCGGTGCCTTGGGCGCGCAGGAGACCTCCCGCCGGCCGCCGCTGATACCGGGGGCCTCTGCGATGCTGCCCCACCGGCAGGACACCTCTTCAGGGCGTCCTGTACCCCCCAGAGACTGGGGAAGCCCACCGGGGAGCCGGGGCGGGCAGGGAGCTGCCCGTCGCCGATGGCCGCCGGAACCGGAACTCTTGGCAGGTATATTTTAATTGGTATTTTTGGGGAACCATTTTAAATTTAACTTTTTGGGGTATGTTTAGGGATCTTTTTAATGATTGTATTTTAAATACTTTACTTTAATGTACAGTTCTTCTTTTAACCTCCTCCATCTAAGTATCTAAGTATTTAACTATTTATGTATTGAAATATCTAAGTATTGATTTATCTATGTATCTTTTATGTATTGACTGTACACCGCCCCGAGTCCCTTTTGGGAGAGGGGGCGGTCTATAAATATGAATAAAAGTAAAGTAAAGTAAGTAAAGCATGCCCACCCCAGGTGTCAGGCTCAGAGAAAGCCCTCACTTGTCAGCCGATCTCCCCCCGTTTCTCCCCCCTTCTCTCTCTCTCTCTCTCAGAAGTGTGTGTGTGTGTGTGTGTGTCTCAATCTCTCTCTCTGTTTCTGAATCTCTTTCGAAAAGCTACCCACTGGGCCAAGCCAGCACGCTCACCTTGGGGTGCTTGCCAGCCATGGCGGAGAATTCCTTTTGGGCAGCCCTCCTCCTTCTCCTCTCGCAACCCCCTGGCTGGCTGTGGCAGGGCTGGGAGGGTGCAAACACATAGGGAGACCTCCCCCCCCCGCTCAAGCGAGTGCCAAACTGCAGCAAAGGTGCGTGTGGGGTGGCCAGCTGTTCACGTAAGGAGGGTCTTAGGACGCATAAGGGCGCGGCTTCTCTTCTGCACTATGGCCCTAGTTATTACCTTGCCATGTCCCCCTTGCAGCTCCTCAGCCAAGCGCAGAGGGCGCAAGCTCCAGCCCGAAGCAGCAGGAAGCTAAGGCTGCCTTACGCACAAATGTGGCATGAAGGGAGCTACACAGGTGCTTCGCTTCTGCACTAAGGTGACTCTCCTCCTCCGCCCTCCTCCTCCTCTCATGGGGTGGGGGTGGGAAATAACACAGCAAGGCGATGGCTGGAGCCTTAGTGCAAGGAGAGGAGCCCTGTCCTTTTGCATCCAGTTAAGACCCTCCTTAAACGATCAGCCATCCGCTCCATGTGCCTTTGATGTGTTTTGGCGCTCGCTTGAGGGGTGTCTCCCCACACACGCGCACCCTCCCGGCCACACAAAGCAGCTAGACGGCAAGTGTGTGTGTGTGTTTGTGTGTCTTCTGCAGTGGCAGGGAAAGCGAGGCTTCTTTGCCAGCCTCCAGCTGGCAAAACAGACATTTTCACTGGTTCTTTGGGCATGGCTAGGTGTGTGTGTGTTTGTGGGGGACATTCTGTATGACTGAATGGGCATGTGCATGAGTGACATCAAGTTGACCATGACCAGCCAGTCGCATGCCCCCCCCCCCCGGGACACCCAAAGAACTGGTAGTAAAAAATTTTGAAACCCACCCCTGACCTGCAGTTTCTTATATCTTGAAGCAATGTGGAATTAAAGGGAAACTTACTAATAGCGAGAACCATTAACCAATGGAGCAGCTTGCCTCCAGAGTTTTGGGTTCTTCAACATTGGAGGTTTTTAAGAAGAGACTGGACAGTCACTTGTCTGAAATGGTATAGGTTCTCCTGCTTGAGCAGGAGGTAGGACTAGAAAGCCTCCAAGGTCCCTTCCAGCTCTACTTTGATTGATTGATCTACATGACTGGCAGAATATTTGTTTAATGAGTTCCCCCCATAACTATCCACAGCACCACATTATGGACCAGTGACACCTTCTCAGTGATCCTCAAGGGGAGGATCCAATATACAGTGAATTGCAAGGAGGTGGACCTAAAACAATTCATCAAGTTTCAAAGAACTCAAAAGTTCCTAGAAAGGTGAACTTAGCAGCACAAGTCGAAACTAAAAAGCAGGAGAGCTATTTCCTCGGGGCCTTTAGTAAAGCTTGCCCAGTCTGCCACCCCCTCCTCCCATCTCCTCCCAGCCCCTCCTTCAAGTCTTTTTGATTTACTTCCTTTTAGATAAGAAATTGTGCAGGGTAAAAATTAAAAAACCAGATGAACTTCTAACTTATACTTTCATGAAAATGTTCTGGATGGATCCAGTTCCACAAAGCCTCCCATTTTCCTCAGTGTGACCCACCTTCCTGAGTGGAGAAGGTCCCCTCCGGACAAGGAACACAGTCGTAGCAGCAAACTGGCTCTCCTTCTTGAGTCCTCTTGACAAATCCAGGACGACAACTTTCCACACATTTGGACTCAGGGAGGGACTGAGCAGAAAAATGAAGAATGCCAAAGAAAAGATGTTAGGACTCTCCGTCCATGGAAAATGGAGGTAGAAATGGATGGAGACAAGTAGCCTCTGGGCTTCACTGAGGTAAATATGAAACCTCTGACTACTTCTAAACAGATGCAGGAGGGATAACAACTGGAAGATTCTTCATTTAGTTCCTTCCTTTTCCTTTTGGAATTTAACATTACAATAAAGTACTTTTCTACTTAATAGTCTAGACTCTAGACTCTAGAGGGATGGAATTGAAAAGTTTTAAGTATGATGATATATTTTTATTAAAACTGATAACAGTTTTCTATAAAATATTTGGGAAACTTTTATTCCATTAGATTTTTTAAATACAGAATAAAACTGTGATGAAGAAAGAAACTTCTGACCAGTAAGATCTTGAAAGGTTTCCATAAAACATGGCAAAGGTCCTTCACTTAGGTCCTGTCTGTTGAAGAACTTCTATTAGATGACACCAAATGGCATGGAAGGCCAACCACCCTGGAGACTATAGGCTTTGCCCATTTGAAATGGGACCTCAGGCTTTGGGAAACAGAGAAAAGACGCCAAAATTTATCTCACCTTATTGAGCAACTTTAGCCGTGAAAGAGCATCTTCTTTGACAGAAAGTCTCTGTCTTTTAAAATACGCCAGAATCTCTGTCTTGGCATCCTCCTTGGTGGGAAGCAAGTAGCCGTGAATGCCTATATCTGCTTTTATCTCTCCATTTTGGTCCAAGTACAGTTTAAAGTGGGAAATATTCCAAAATTCATTCTTCTCCAGGAAGGGATGAAACTAGAATGGGAACATCCAGGAATATGAAAAACAGAAAACTTTGTTTCTTATCTCACTTTGAATCTTTCTTCTACAACTATTTAATTTCCAAATATGATTAAATAGGTACAAATACTGCCATTATCTTTATAAGCGAATGAAAAAGTTTGAAAAAAATTATCAATCATATATTGACAAAATATAGAGAAAATATAATCAACACAGTTGATCAATTACAGGGAACATTCAATAAAATGAACAGAGAAAAAAAAGATGATCCATAAACTCTTTGAAAACAACAGGTTGATTCCCAGAAAGCATGGGTTTGTCAAGAAGAAATCTGTCAGGCTAATCTTCTCCTTGGAAAACACCTCCAGATGTGCTAATTCTACTTGATTGTAATGGGACATTAACAAAATTTTGAATCTCCCACTAGCTCTTTTCTCAGCCTGAAAAGTTAGTGAGGATCCTGAGTTTCTTTCTCTCCCATTATGCAGCTGCAGGATTCTCCCCTCTTATCTGATCCTTCCCTGGGCAGCCTCTCTTCCCCTCATCCCAAAAGTCACTTTCGCATATCATCACACTTCCTAAATAGTTGGCCTGCTCCCGAATGCCCACCTCAGGCTGCTCCCAACAGCTCCAGCAGCGGCCACTTCATCTTTTCCCTCTTTCCTTTCTCTTTTCCTTTCCTTCTTCTTTTCCTTTCTCTTTTCCTTCCTTTTTTCCTTCCCTTCCCTTTCCCTCCCTTAGTCATCCTTTCCTTTCCCATTTCCTTTCCTTTTTCCTTTCCTTTCTCTTTTCCTTTCCCCTTCCTTTTTCCTTTATCCGTCCCTTCCCTTTACCTCCCTCCTTTATCCTTTCCTTCTTTCCCATTTCCTTTCCTTTCCCTCCTCCTCCCTTCCCTTCCTTCATGGGGGTCTGAGGGAGAGTCAGGGGACCCCTTTCCTCCTTGCCCAACATCTGCTCTGATGGCAATCAGAGTCCTCCCTCTGTGTACACATACCAGTGGTGGGTTTCAAAAGTTTTTAGAACCTTTTTAGAACGACTTCCGGTTCCGGCTGCTTCGCTCGCCCTGCGCACTCTTGGTGGGCTCCCCCTTGATCGGGGGGACACAGGGAGCCTTTTTTGAGGCCCCTGCCGAGGGGGCGGCTAGCGGGGGGTCCCCTGCATCGGCAGCAGCCACGGGGGGGGGGGCTCCGTGTATTGCCCTAGGCATCAGGAGGCAAAAGGGGAGGCGCGAGGAGCTCTTATGCTTCTCCGCGCTTTCACGTTGAGGCAGCTGGGCGAATTTGACGATTTGCAGGCTGCAGCTGCAATGTGGTGAGGTGGAAATTCCCCCCGTTCCCTTTTCTGACTGAAAAAAAAGGATTGCCAGCTTTTTAAAATGTTCAATCTGCTCCTGGGAAGTGTGACTGGAGGGAGGGGGATTCCCCCCCCCTTGGACAAGCGGCTTTAAGTTGCTCTTTACCCCGGAGGAGGAGGTGGGGAGAAAGCTTTGGAATGAAACCACACTCATAGCAAACAGCAGATGAATACTTTGCTGCAATTGTGAAACTGAGGTGATGATTTGACTTTTGTGAAAACTTTTAAAAACTTTTGGCTTGTTGCCTTCTGATCCCAGTGCTGGCAAGGCAAGATGGCACACTTCCGTTGTCTTCTTGTACTTTGAAATTTGACTCCACCCACAGAAACTGCTGGCATTTTGTCTTTGTCTCTGTGGCACTTAGATATATTTCTTGATATACAATACCTTGGACTTGGAACAATGGATTTTATTGTTTGGATTTGAACTATAGAAAAGTTCTCTATTTGTCTGGACTGCCTGCCTCGTGATCTCTCTTGGATATCCACCTTTACAGCCGCCTTTTTATTGTATTGACACAGACATCTCTGAGCTTTCTTTATCAAAATGGCACCGAAAAGACCACCACCTGGGAAACCAGGCTATGCGGGTTCTGCCCCCACATCCTCAACATCCAGTCCCAACGGGCAACAGACACTAACATCTCTGTTACAACCTAAGCCCCCGGAGGAGGATCTAACCCAACAGATGCTACAAAAGATCTTAAAGGGGGCAAGAGGAATTAAAGAACCAACTAAAAGAAATGAACGAACAGCTCAGAGAAAATCAAAACCGAACGGCTCAAAATACGTAAAGACTGGAAGTTTTGGAGGAGGGGACAGCCGAGATGAGGTGGGAGGTGAGGGGGGTCCAGAGAGGAAATCAAGAACTTGAGAACCATCAGATAAAAATGGAGTTTGAAAGAATGTCTTTTTTCCTTAGGTTTCAAAATGTGGTTGAGGCGGATGATGAAGATCTAAGGGACATTATGACAAACCTTTGGCTGAATACATCCAAAAAGACAGACAACAGCTGGGATGGGATGTTGACCTGGTCTATAGAGTCAATTCCGCTTATGCAAGAACACACAATGTTCCAAGGGAGGTTCACATTAAATTTCTTAGAAAGACTACACGAGATGAGATTCTGAGTGCACAAAGGGGGCAAATGTTAAAATACAAGGATAGAGAGATAGCCATCCTGAAACAAATCCCAAAGAAAGTTAGAGATAAAAGAAAAAACTATTCGCATTTAGCGAAGAAATTATACCAGAAAGGGGTTTGGTTTAGATGGCTTCTGCCAGAAGGTATGCTGATATTCTGGGAGGACACTAGAGTTAGAATTAATACAGCCATGGAGGTGGAGGCCTTCATGGAAAAAACAAAGTGCTCCTAGATAAAACTGATGACACCACACGGGATATGCAGGACACGGGAGGGGCCGGAGCCTTGCTGGAGGGGGGAGAAGAAGCAACATCAAGAAAACTTAGATCACAAAAGTGAATTAGAAAAATAATGCAATTGCTAACATAGAGAATTTTTTTTATTTGATACAAAATAAATTGAAATTATTTGACGATATAAGGTTAAAATATGCTGTCAAAATATTGCCAAGTAGTGAATACTTAATGTATTAATAAGTGAAAATTATGAGAATTGGGGGGAGTGCCATTTCCTGCATAATGTAGCTGTCAAAATTTGTAACCTTATCAATTATTCCCTTTCCTGAAATTTTTTGTAAAACCAATAAAATTTCTTTACAAAAAAAAAAAGTTTTTAGAACCTATTCTGTAGGTGTGGCCTGTTTTGTGGGAGTGGCTTGGCGGTCATGTGACCGGGTGGGTGTGGCCAAGTTGGAAAATGTGGTGAAATTCACTTAACAATGCTCTTACTTAGCAACCAAAACTTTGGGCTCAATTGTAGTCATAAGTTCTCTTTCTTTTTCTTATTTTCTTCCTTCCTTCTTTCTTTGTGTGTCTCTCTCCCATTATTTTCTTTCTTTCTTTTCCTTCCTTCTTTCTTGTCTCTCTCTCTCCAACTTTCTTTCTTTCTCTTTCCTTCTTTCTCATTTTTTCTTTCTCTCTCTTTCTCTCTCTCTCACACACACCATTTTCCTCATGTCTGTCACTGTTCTTCAAACAGGCGAAGAAAGAACAGGAGGCGAGGATTTGTTAGACAAGCCCACGGGCGCACGCTGCTCTCTCCTCTGACAGCTGCCTCTTTTCCAATGAAGGGGGTGGGGAATCCATACGATTTCCTCCCTCTGCACTGATTCCCCACCCATCCTCCTTCATTGGAAACGAAGCGGCTATCAAAGAGAAAAAGGCAGCACACGCCACATGGGCTTGTCAGGGCCTTCGAACGAACGGGTACGCTAAGGCAAGCTAAATTTCACCATCCGGTACTCCGGTACCTGTCCGTACCAGCTGAAACCCACCACTGGTACATGCACATGCAGTATATGTAGCAAATGTATTTTTCTGTGTGCCTATACACACACTATACTATGTAATATGTATGCACACACATATGGCATATATACAGTACATAGGATTAAATTGTGTATTTTGGATGTTCAGTAGTAGTAAATAAATAGACAGGGAAATTGTATCTCCTTGAGGCAAAGAGAGGCCAGGCAAGGTATCCCTTGATGTGAGTGATGTCAAGTTGGCCACACCCACCCATTCACATGACCACCAAGCCACATCCACCCAATAAGAAGACCACTAAGCCATGCCCACAAAGCCGGTAGTAAAAAAATTGAATCCCACCACTGGATACACCCCTCTTCCAATACCTGACTCATGTTACACATGAATGTAAGATCTGCTCACTATTATTCCACAGTGTCAGACATGGAAAAATGAATTCAGTTACAAGAGAGAAGATTTTAGCTGAATAATTATCTGCCAGGGGCAGATAAGCCTCATTATAAGGTCTGAAGCCAGACTCCATTTTCTGTCAGCCTTTGGAGAAGACGGAAGCAGCCGTGTGACTGAGATCCCTGGTCATCCGGAGACGGCCTCCGTCCCTCACACGGAGCATCGCTGGGGAGGTTCGACCTGCTTCTTTGCTGGCTGTTAGTTAATGCTGCCTATCTCGTCTTTCTATTTGATTTCCACTCTTTGCATCTCCTCAGTTTCACCTGCCCTCTTCTCCCAATAAAGCATCCAGATCCACGCCAGGCTCCCTTTCATTGGAGGAGAATAGGGGGGGCTTAGCTGCCTCTCCAGCTTCACACAGACCCACGTGCAATGGGGACGGAAGGAAGGTGGAATTCCACCAGGCTAATCACAAACCCACAAATACGGGAATTTATTTTAAAAAGAATACAGCATTTTCCAATTAGCAGTGCTAAATATAAAAATGCCATGGTATCTACTCTTTGGAACCATTAATTCCCTGAGTAATTAAATTGGCCAGATCTGTTGAGATGCTTCCCCTCCTCCTCTGGATTCCTCCTCCAAAGGCTCTAAGATTAATGGATCCATATTGGGACCCCCATACCTGCCATGGCTGCAGCCTTGGAGACCCCAACATCTTTTCACCCTCCTTCCTTCCTATCCTCGATCTGGAGGAATATGCAGCATTCATGGCCTGGGCCAGAGTCTTCATGAGACTGTAATAGTGGTAGTAATTTTGGCTCTTTATTCTGTCCCATTTCCACTGGGTCTCCAGTGGGGCTTTCTGGGTGCATCTTCTGCGGACTTTGACAGAAAAGACGTTCTTTGAAAGAGAACAATGAAAATAATGATCTTGAAACTTTTCTTCCACAAAGAAATGGGGTTCAAAGACATCATCGCTTGGCCTTTCCTTTACCAGATAACGAAAGTTCCAAATACTATGGATGTATTTGAAAGTTTTGTATTTATGTATTGTATACCCCAAAAAATTTGTGAGGATCCAGACTTTTCCTTCAATGGGTCCTGGGAGATGCATAAGTATTGCATGGAAAGGAATGGTTCTCTCCCAAATGAAATCAAATTCTATGAAGTGAACAAAGACATTGACTTGTCTCCACTTAGTGAGGGCATCCCTGAGGGGGGCTGCATGTTTGATTGTTGAGAATTGCTGTGATATAACCACACAAATTCCATTCCTGACAAGCACAGGAGGAAAAATCCTCATGAAATTCTCTCCCTTTTCTGTGTCTGAAGCAAAGAGGCCAATCAGGGTCCATCTGAAGTGGAGGAGCAGCTGGACAATTGCTGGATACTGGAATCCTTCTTTGGGGAACATCCGGTGGAAAAGGGGGAATTTGCTTTTATCACTCAGAGCCTCTGAAGTTGTTACATGATTGATCTGAAAAAGGAATTGAAAGGATTAGAGCTGTGATGGGGAACCTGTGGCATGCAGAGCCTTCTCTCCCGGCACGCCAGCTGCCCTAGTCCAGCTCCACTAGCATCCACATGCAGGAGTCCCTCCTGCCAGCCAGCAGGTTTTTGGGCCTATGCTGAGGGCCAGGGAGGGGGACGCGTGAGTATGCAGGGGGGAGGGGCGCTTGCATTGCAAGGAAAGTCCAGTGGGCTGGAAGTAAGTGTGAATGGCCTGGAACCCCCCACCCCACCCCGTGCTTCCTTGTTCAGTTGGAGGCTTCCTTCAGCCTTCAAACAGTTGCAGGGTTTTTTTCTTTGCTTTGAGGTTGGTGCAGGAGGCTTTCCAGGGCCAAAAAGGAATAAAAACACCCTGCACCTTCCGCACCCCATTTTGGCCCTTAAAAGCCTCCAGTCCAACCTGGAAGGAAAGAAAAAAAAAACCTGCAAATGTTTGAAGGCTGAAGGAAGCCTCCAACTGAGCAAGGAAGCACTGGAGAGCCAGGCCATTTACATTCACCTCCAGCCCATCGGAGTTCACTGCCTCAGGGCAGAAATGAGAGCCTGTCCTGTGGAGCCCACTGCCACTTGGATGAGGAGGACAACGAAACGAAGAAGAGGAGGAGGAGAATGGCGAGGCTTTGCAGGAGCCGGCAGGGAGCAGGTCAGGTGGGGCTGGCTGGCTGGCTGGGGAGGGAGCAATCATGGTGCTTAGGTGGCAGCAGCCTTCATGCCCCAACTGTGCTGGGGAGGAAATAAGAGGCCCTGCTTGAATGGGAATGAAAGTACACACACACCCTGCCTCACTGCTCAGGTGTCGCCCACACCATTGGCAGCAGTTTGGGTACACACACACACACGTACACACACACACACACTTGGATTGCTCTCTTACCCTCTGTCTCTGTCTTGCCCCATTTGCTGCTCCATGAGAGAAAGAGCCCCATTAAGTTAAGTGGAAAGTAGTTGCGGAGAGGGGAGGAACAGGAGACTGGCAGGCAACCACTTTTTGCCCCAAGAATGACTCTGCAAAAGAGGATGGGTGCCTGAATCAGCCTTTTACCATCCCCTTGTCCCCTCCTCCTGACCTCTCCTGGTGGTCTCCCATCCTATCATTGAGGTTGCTTTTGTTACAAAGCTAGGTCTCATAAGGAGAGGGAGTGGGCCTCCCTCTGACCCACATACCTTGCCCTCCTGCACACACCATGGGCAACCAAGGAGAGTGAGCACATCAGCAGTGGGAGCTGGCCATGCCCACTAAGATGGAATGGAATAATATGGGATAATAGGAATCTTAAATATATGTAACTGTCTTTATAATGGAGCATGTTAAGAGTTCTGTAAGAGGAAACTTTAGTGAACAGAATAAGGATTTGCAAGAGGAAGCTTCATCTAAAGGAAATAACACATAGCCAAACCGCAGAATTGAAGACAGGAAGCTTAGGCAGGAAACGTAGATAGATTTGCCTGTGACCTGCATAGCAACAGGGAGGGGGGTTGTGGGCTGTCAGAAAATGTAACCAATCATAAAATGTCACAAGTATGTACAAAAATACATGTTTTAGAATCCTTCGGAGTTCAGTCTTTGGCTCCTCTGTGTAGCCACTGAACATTGCGCAATAAACCTTTTCTGTTTGATCCCGGAATTCTGTGTCAGTTCCTGTATTCCATAATAAATGGCACCCCAGATGGGACTGACAGGAAGAGGCCATTGACCTTCCAGACGGACTGCCCTGGTGGGCAACCCCTGTCCCAGCGTTTGAATCTCCAAGCCGGCTCCATAGCCCTTGTCTACGGGGAGACTTCGTCGAGGGGATAGAGGACATGCCCGCCAGCGAAGCACTCCAGTCAAGGATCCACAAGGGACAAGCAGAATTGGTCCTTTGGTCTGCGGACAATTGAAGACGCCTGCAGGCAAGTATAAGTAAAGGAAGTGTACCTACTCATGTTTGGAGTGGAAGAGGGGACTGATCACATCCTAGGAGACAAGGTGGCGTCCTAAAGTCTCCGGAGATAAGGTGGCGTCCTTAAGTCTCCATTGTTAGGATTGTGTGGGTGGTTAAGCCATTGCAGTTCCCATTGATGACCTTGAGCGTCCGGCTTCGTGGGTCAGTGGCAGTGTATTAGAACATGGGTGGAAGAAGCAACAAAGGAGGTGTCTCACGGACACCCCTTCAATGTATGTTAGATAACTTCAAAGCTGGTTTTTCTAGGGACTATGGAGACCCAGTGGTTACCCCGTTTGAACTAAAAAAATTCTGTGAATCAGAATGGCTCATCTTCGGCGTAGGGTGGCCAAAAACAGGGTCGGCGAACTCAGAACTCGTGTCAAGAGTTCATCAAATAGTGACGGGTGATGGACACTGGGACCAATTTCCCTATATTGATCAGTGGCAAATTAACATAAAAGAGAGACCCCCTTGGTTAATCAATTGTCAGACAGTTAGAGTCTGTTTGATGAAGTCAGAAAAAGGAGCAGGGAAAAAGAAAACCTTAGTGCCAAAGATTCTAAGTCAGACTGATAGGGAGGAATTCCAACGACCCCCTCCGTATTCTACCCAAGTAAAACCAGTAACTCCCCCTGCAACAAAAACTGAACCGGTTCCTGTACAGCCAGAAACAGAGAATCAGACAAAATCTAAGGAACCTAAGTCAAAGAAGAAAGTAAAGAGAAGTGCCTCATGGTCTTCAGCGGGTTCTGAAGATTCTGTGTCAAACCATACTAGAAGAAAAACAAAGACCAGGGGTGCAACTATTGCCCCTCTTAGAGAAATAATTGTGTCCGTGTTAAATCAAATGATTGGACCCCCCCATCAGAAAAATCAATAACAATACAAGGAGTATCAGGAAATTTGAGTTTAAAGCCTATCTTGAAACCCCTTAAATGTCAGATTGGAAGGGGAACGGTCACTCACCAATTTGTATACATACCAGAGTGTCCGGTGCCTCTCCTGGGACGAGATCTTTTAAATAAACTAAAAGCTACGATCTCGTTTGATCAGGAAGGTCAAAAACTAATTGTTCAGCATCCAGTTGAAGAAATGTGGAGACTGCTAGTAATGCAGGATGTTGAACAAGGGGCAGACTGGAAGTTATTCAATGTAGCTAAACTTTGGGCTGAAGATAACCCCCCAGGTTTTCCTAAAAATGCAATCCCTGTTGAAGTTCAATTAAAACCAAATTCTTGCCCAACAAATGTCCCTCAAAGATACTATTCAGTAGAAGCTTTACAAGCCATACAAGAATTAATAGAAAAGTATTTAAAGGCTGGCATTTTAAGAAAGACCAGGTCTCCATGGAACACCGCAATTTTGCCAGTCCGAAAGCCAAATGGATAATGGAGGCCAGCACTAGATCTAAGGTCCCTGGACAAACAAGTAGTGACCCTTCACGCTTTAGTACCAAATCCATATGTTCTATTGAGCACAGTGCCGTCTTCTGCAGCATGGTTCTCTGTGGAAGATTTGAAGGATGCTTTCTTTACCATTCCCCTGGCCAAACCTAGTCAAGACCTGTTTGCCTTTGAATGGACAAACCCTATGAATCGAGTCAGGAGTCAATACACCTGGACTTGCTTACCCCAAGGATTCAAGAACTCCCCAACATGTTTTGGAGAAGCTTTAACATCCGATTTGCAAGGACTGCAACTAACTCAGCCAGGAGACTACTGTTTACAGTATGTTGATGGTGTCCTAATTACGGGGGGAAATTAAGAACGTTGTTTCCAAAACACAAGAAACTTATTACAATTGTTAAAAGATTGTGGTTATAGGGCATCAAGAAAAAAAAAATTAGTAAAACAGGAAGTCACTTATTTAGGTTATAATTTGAGAAAGGGAGTGAGACAATTAGGAACAGCTAGGAAAAACGCAATTGCCCAAATCCCGACTCCAGCAACAAAACAGGAGGTGCGAGGATTCCTTGGAGCAGCAGGCTTCTGCAGGATGTGGATTCCAAATTTTGCATTAATAGCAAAGCCTTGTACCAAAGTATAAAAGGACCAGAAAATGAACCTCCCCTTTGGGAAAGAGAGCAAAGAAAGGCATTCCAAACACTGAAAGATGAACTCATGAAGGCTCCAGCATTAGACTTGCCAGATGTCACTAAGTCATTTAAATTGTATGTAGATGTCCGGAAGGAAATTGCAGTTGGAGTCTTAACTCAAGACAGTGGAAAATGGAAAAGACCGGTAGCCTATCTGTCTAAACAACTGGATGTACCAGCCCAGGGTTGGCCACAATGTCTTAAAACACTATACTTTTGAAGGAAACTAACAAACTAACCTTCAATGCTCTAGTTGAAATCCAAACCTCCCATGCCTTGCATACTATAATGATAGTGTGTAATATGAATGTGATTTAATTAATTAATTGCTGGCCAGAAAAATGAATGTGCTTTCACCTTGAAGCTGTGCGACACAGGCAGTCATTCAGGGCCCTATATCAATTTTGTGATCAAAACTACTGCCTGGGTTTTCGCTGCTTTGGGGGTAAGGTAGCTCATTGAAATAAATTTAATGACTGATTTATTGCAAAAAAAATGTAAATACAGATGTGAATGGGTGCGTATGTAGTCAGTATTGGATACTTGAAATGTACTTTTGTGCAAGGTATTGGCTGAATGTGTTGGCTGAAAAAGCAGAGAGTGTTGTTTTGCTAAAAGAGGCGTTTTGGATGAATGATGAGAAGCTATTTTTTTCTCCCTGTCTTCCCAGGAAAAGGGAGCCTGTCGTTTTAAAAACAATTTTTTCCTTTCCTCTCACCCCCTCTTTTTCCCTGGTGAGAAGGCAGGAGGAGGGGGGCTGTGTTCTTTTCACCATTTTTTTCAGAGTATTGACTCAAATTATCTTATTTAGATTGTTTGTTTTATTTTTGAAGCTGTTTTTTTACTCTTTTATATTTTTATGTTTGCGTGCACTTTGCATACTTAACAGATGGCACATTTGTTTGTTTATTTGTTTGTTTGTCTGTCGGCAGCGCTGGTTGCTGCCCTCTTAGGAATTCTTACAGAGATGACTTCGAAATTACAATATGTAGTTAGAGAGAGTGAGTAATATTTTTGTTTGAATCCAGCTCAGTTTACAAGGGAAGCAACTACCTCCAGGAACCCAACCCATTTCATATCTACCTATGGACTATTTAGTGGTTGATTTTACTGATATGCCTAGACGCAACTAGTATTGTGCACTATTAGTTTTCATTGATACTTACTCTGGGTGGGTGGAGGCATTCCCTACCATAAATAAAAAGGCTATACAGGTGGCTCGTTCATTACTTAAAGAGATCATTCCAAGATTTGGCTGCCCAACTAGAATATCCTCAGAAAATGGACCAGAATTTGTACATCAGATAAACAAACATTTGGCTGAAGCTTTAGGTGTGAAATGGCGCAATCATTGTGCATTTCGGCCACAGTCCACTGCTGTTCCGTTTAGCCGGCCTGGCCCATTCATAGTCTTATTCTACCTCCTGGCAGATATTTTAATTGGGTATTTTTAGGGTTATTTAAATATTGTTTTAATCTGCTTTGCTTTCTGTACAGTTTTATTGCCTCCTCTTTTATGTTTGTATTTTCTATCTATTGTTCTGTTTTATTTGACTGTACACCGCCCCGAGTCCCTTTGGGGAGAGGGGGCGGTATAAAAATCTAAATAAAAGTAAAGTAAAAGTAAAGTAAGGCTGAACGTGCTAACAAGACCATCAAATCCATCATTACTAAATTTTGTTTAGAAACACATTTGAATTGGATAGAAGTATTACCTATGGCTTTATATGCTATGCGTACTATACCTCGAACCTCTCTAAAACTCTCACCATTTGAACTGCTATATGGACGACCCCCTGTGTTATTTACAGGGATATCCAGACTTGGGAAATAAAGGGGGAATAGAAGTACAAAAATTAGTCCAACAATTACAATTACACAATGATCAGGTAAATAAATTGAGAAATTATGTACTAGAACAGGTCCCACCACCAGTAGAAACACCAACACACTCGTTCAAACCAGGAGATAGGGTGTGGGTTAAACATTGGAAAGAGGACCCACTAACACCCAGGTGGAAAGGGCCATATACTGTTGTCATGTGTTCTCCATTAGCAGTTAAAACCTTAGAAGGGAAGAGTTGGATCCACTGGACCAGACTCAAGGCAGCAAGAGACTCTGACCCAGTACAATATCAAATGCAAAAGACTGATAAACCCCTAGTACTGAAATTCACTAAAACTGAAATTCACTAAAAGGCATCCTACTGAACCTGACCAGGAAAAAAGGTTCTCAACGTACGATGCGAAGATAGACTCTGCCGAATCCTACCGGCAGTGGATTCTCGACGCACAGTCTGAGACATCAAGCCTTACTGAACCACTCCTTGTAAGCTGGTTTCCCGGCGCACGGCGGAAGAAGGGATTGGAGGAGAAACAGCATTACATTTGTTAGGATGTAAAATGAATTACCTAGCCATTTGTCAGGGAATGGAAAACCGCTCATACATAGCCATAAGTGGAATAGGTCTGGCTGTAGTAAGTTTGATTGCATTGATTGTGATTTGTGTGTAGGACACTAATTCTTTTGGAATCGGCCCCAATCCAAAGGGACTGAGGTTGAGTTAAAAGCCATTGACGGTGCTAGAGACCAGTACGAAACTCCTGCAGATACTTATGTTTGAGGAAACCTGGGAGTGGGGACTTTGTGCTGCTGTCCTACTCCTAGGACTGTGGACATTATATTTAACAAATAAGGACTGGTTCTGTGGGACACCTAACACTGATATTGCCCAACAAGTCATATATACTCCCAAACCCCTTCCTGACGTGGTGAGTCTGTAGACTAAGGGCATTGAAATTGAATAAGGGCCTGTGTGTAGGGAGGAGGCTATGATGATCTTCCTGTTGCTTTGGGTGGTGTTGGCAAAGGGTCTATTAAGCGATAACATCCTGAGTGTTAGTTCCCAGTGTTGTAAGGATGCCCGAGAAATCCCCCTTGTCCTTGAGGGATCTGGGGAGGTGGGGAACCCCATGGAACTGGACAAGAACAAGTCACAGAGTGGGGCTACCCTGGGTCAGGTCCGTTCTCGACAACGATGTGTCATCGATAGGTGGGGTCGAGACCCGGGACCTAGGCCAACCCCAAGGTCTAAGGACAAGCGTCTAACAATCCCTGTAAAAGGAGGAGTAGGAAAAAGGGACAACAGGCCTTTAAATCAATTGAAAAAAGGGAACTACATGTTGAGGATACTGAAATTAGGACGAAGCCTTGTTAATCAATCTGACCCTGCCCTAGGTCAAAAATGCTGGTTATGTTTGTCTGCTGGTCCTTCATCTTATAATGCTATTCCAGTTGAGTCAGATCTCTGGGAGAGAACCAAAGCCACAATAGTCCTTGAGAAAAAATATTACATGGCGAACCAAAACAGTAGCATCCAAATTGCAGAAAGACTTTTATAATGCATTCAAAAGACTGGGAGAAAGTCGTCTCCAAATTGTTGGCCCTATAGCTGTTGGTGTGGAAATCATAGGGACACCTTCTTTATGTGTAAAGAGATATCAGGAACCTGGTACTCATGTAGGGTCCCTGACAAAAGAGCAATGTTCATCAGAAATATATATTGGTCCTAGGACCAAGACCTTATGGGAGATAAAACTAATCCCAGGCATTTCTCCCTCTGCACACCACTTATTTCACCAAAAGGTCACTCACTCACCAACACCAGCTGCCTCCATTACAAGATGGGGAGGATGGAATATATCTTGGGGAAAGTGTCCAAGGCCATTCCAGCCCCCTCGAAACAATATCTGGCTCTCCCAAAAAAGCACAGATGGTTTATGTATTACTTTCCCCCCGGGAAATACCACATCCCCTTATCTTTTTTAAGGCCCAGTCCTGAGAGATAAGCAAAAGAACCCTTCACAAGAGGTCCCATTACAGCCACTGATTGGCATGTTCAGAAACGAGTGCCAATCTTGATTCCCCTATTAGCGATCATGGGAATAGGGACAGCGATTGGAACAGGTGTAGGTGGACTGACAAACTCTGTAATACAGTTCAACAATGTCACAGGAATTTCAAGAAAGCTTGAACCAAATTGCTGGAACCCTGGTGGAGGTCCAAGACCAGATAGATTCCTTGGCTGTAGTGGTCTTACAAAATTGACGTGCTATAGACCTCCTAACAGCAGAAAAAGGTGGCTTGTGTGTGTTCCTGGGAGAAGACTGTTGTTTTTATATGAATAGATCAGGTGTGGTAAGGGAAGTTGCCAAGGAATTGCAGGAACGGACATCTAAGATAGGTCAAAGGTCACAAACAACGGACATGTGGTTTTCTTGGTTGCCTGGGTCCAGCTGGGTTAAGCAGGTATTATTCATAGTGATATGTTCAGTGGCCAGTCTAGTTTTTATTCCTTGTGTGATACCCATTCTCAAACAGTTAGTTATGTGAGCAGTAAAAGAGATACAAGTTGAAAAAGAATTAGTTTTAATGGAATGCCTTCTTGACCAAAACTCCAATCCACTTGAACGTGATGAGGAATCTGACACAGGCACATATGTACATTTTGTACCCAGGGAACTGGAGAGGGTGCCTGCAGAACTTGAGTATTGAAAGTTATATGTATTAACTAACCATGCACTGTCAAATTTATATGCTTATTATATGCTTGCTTGCTTGTTAAGAAGTATTGAATGTTACCTATTTACTGAACTGAAACAGACAGATAAGAAGCAGTGGAAGTTTCTGCATGGAAAAAACTTCCAAAGGGGGGTATAAGATGGAATGGAATAATATGGGATAATAGGAATCTTAAATATATGTAACTGTCTTTATAATGGAGCATGTTAAGAGTTCTGTAAGAGGAAACTTTAGTGAACAGAATAAGGGTTTGCAAGAGGAAGCTTCATCTAAAGGAAATAACACATAGCCAAACCGCAGAATTGAAGACAGGAAGCTTAGGCAGGAAACGTAGATAGATTTGCCTGTGACCTGCATAGCAACAGGGAGGGGGGCTGTGGGCTGTCAGAAAATGTAACCAATCATGAAATGTCACAAGTATGTACAAAAATACATGTTTTAGAATCCTTCGGAGTTCAGTCTTTGGCTCCTCTGTGTAGCCACTGAACATTGCGCAATAAACCTTTTCTGTTTGATCCCAGAATTCTGTGTCAGTTCCTATATTCCATAATACCACCATGACATCCGAAGTCAGCCACAATGGGGCCCTCATTGAAATTGAGTTTGACACCCCTGGACTAACAGATGACCTGAGTGCTTCATGTGTTGCTCTCAAACTTACAACGTATGAGTCAAGATTAGAAAGATTATCAGTGTGCATTCAACAGCAAAAGTCAGATTAATCAAAAGCATGCCAAATGCAAACGTTTACCTTTCAATAAAAAGGTGTTTGTATCATTGAAAGCGCTGTTATTGTTTTTCTAAACTAAAACCTCATTATTCAGGTTAAATTGCGTTGTTGGCACTCCGAGATAAATAAGGGGTTTTGGGTTGCGGCTTGAGCATTTGGTCTCGAAAAGGTTTGCCATCACTGGATTAGAGCATACACAGAGTGTAACCTAATTCAGCTTTTGTTAAATTGCTGTTTAGAGAAGCTCCGTTTTAACTTAACATGCCAACTACATAGATAAAACTTCTAGGCGAATTCCCAAGTGTAGCCTAGCAAAGTAACTTCTTGTGAAAAGTAAAATGTGAATTCTGCCAAGTAACCTTCCTTGTAACTTAAAATGTGTGTTCAGCTTTCCCTAAAAAAGCTCTGAGTTATATGCCAGAAAATGTATTTCTTTTCCCTTCTAAAGTCTGTTGTTTTCAGAGTGCTGAGAAAAATCATGAAATTCACGTGATATCAAATTATGTTTCCATAGCAATGACATTCTGTGCAAGCTATATGAGCTGTAAAATGTTTGGAAAAAAATTTGGGGAATGCCTGTTTTTCACTCTCTGCCTGCTCTTTTAAGGTGGGAGACAAAAAGGTTATCTAGTCTTTTGCTTTCTGCAGAAATAAAAGCTGATAATCAGTAGCCTCCTCTTCAGAGTTTCAGGCTTATCAGATAACAGACTTATCTGATTTTGAGCTGCATACACAATGAAGAATGCTGTGTTATATTTGAGGTCAGATCAAGTACAAAATATTAGATTTTAATAAATCCAATTTTGTTCTCATGAAAGCATTAGAATAATTTGTTAATTAGACATTGTTTAAAACATTAAAGACAGATAATTAGCAAGATTGTATTATAAAAATGGAAAATAATAAATAAATTTAAAAACTATAAACAATGTAAATCAAATTACTGTATCTCACCCCTACAATTTATTGCAATTAGATTAACATGTGCAAATGCCAACTGAAGTATTCTATTCCAATAAAGGGCCTACTATAATTTTGAGGTGCTGCATATTTTAATGCTTCTATGGCCCAGATTCTTTGTGGAGGAATCTTTTTAGCTTCTTCTCCAATTGTACAAGAAACAGGGAGACCTCAGTTCCTAATACAATTTGTCAGTATCCAAAATTGGTCTCTAATTGAAATTTTGTCTGTTCTAACAGCCACAATTTTCAGAGTCTGACAGTTTCCATAGATTAAATGCCAATATCCATATTTTCTGATTTTAGACAAAGCAGAAATTGTATAAATTCCCAAATCAGCTCTGAGGGGCAGCAGCTGGAGTCCTTTTGTCCACCACAAGATCCTCCTCAGAGCCTGTGATTGGGTTGGTTCTACTGGTGGTTTCTCTCTGAAGCCCCAAACATCAGATTGATGTAAGAACATGGGGGAAACCTTGGCCTCAGATACTTTAATAATTGGGGCTGAGGAAGCTGCAGAGCAAAGAGGTCCGTCTGACCTGTCCAAAGAAACTCCTCCTACTGAACTGTGCAGGTCAGGCAGAGATACCCAAAAGCCTGCCTACCTTCGTGACTATGTTACCAGTAGGATTGTTCCATCTAAGAGGGGAGGGGTGTTAGCTATCCATACTAGTTACAATGGTTTCCACCAAGCTCCTCTGTTCCAGCGAGAACAGAGTTTTAATCCTATTGGTCGAAGGGTATGATAGCTCCCTATAAAAGGGCTGCTGTCAGACTCAACCTTCGCTGGATTGTTCTTACTTGTTATGTTATAATAAAGAACTGTTGTTACTGTTAAGCCTGTGTGTGCTTATCCATTACCCAATCTAACAGGTACTGTATTTTTGGAGTATAAGACGCACTGGAGTATAAGATGCACCAAGGTTTTGAAGAAGCAAATTAAAAAAAGTAGGTAGATAGATAAAGGGAGAGGGAGGGGGAGAGAGAGAAATACAGTAGGTAGGTAGGGAGAGAGAGAGAGTTAGGTTGGTTGATAGAGGGATAGAGTGGGAGAGATGGGAGAGAGAGAGAAATACAGTAGGTAGGTAGGGAGAGAGGGGGGGTAGGTAGGTAGGTAGATAGAGGGGGAGAGAAAAATACAGTAGGTAGGTAGGGAGAGAGAGAGTAGATAGGTAGGTAGGTAGATAGAGGGGGAGAGAGAGAGAAATACAGTAGGGAGGTGTTTCCAGGTGTATTTATCCATGTGCTGGAGAAGGAAATCACTGACAACCTGCAGTACTTAAGACTTGTTTCTGCTGGCACAGCATTTGATCAATGTAATTCTCATCAATCACTCTAACTAAAGAGCTTTCCGAAAGGTGGGAAAAAAAGTTTTTGCACTCTGCAAACCTCCCCAAAACGGCCTGTTTTTTGTGAAAATGTGCACTTTTTTTCAAATAAAAGGCATGAATAGTCAGGGGGGGGGCCTTGTAGAGTGCTCCTGTGGGAGGGGGGCAAAAAAGAGCAAAAAACAGCCCGTTTTTCATGAAAACAGGCCCATTATTTGTCGAAACAATTGTATACATAGTCTTATGGAGGCTTATCAAGTGCTGCTGGGGGCTGGGGGGGGGCAAAAACAGCTGATTTTTTGCTCATTTCTGCCCTCCCCAGCCCCCAGGAGTTCTCTGAAAGCCTCCATAAGGCTATGCATGGCCATTTTCGTGAAGGGGGCAGAGCTTCGGGAGGCAAAAAAATGCTGTATTCGATGTATAAGACACACCCAGATTTTCAGCCTCTTTTTTGAGGAAAAAAGGTGTGTCTTATATCCCGAAAAATACGGTACATATGTTTAGCATACTACCCTCATCATCAAAGAAGCTCAGTTAGATCAAAGACATGAGTCTTTCACAGGCCGCGGCTGGAACTTCTAATCACTTCAAGTAGGTGTCTACAACTACTAAGAATGTCTGGCCATGAACTGGGCCCACAAAGTCAATGTGCACCCTAGACCATGGTGCTTAAGATAGCTCCTACTCCTTAGCGGGCGCCTCTCGGGGAGCAGGTCTGGACTCCTGGCATGGTGCGCAGGTATTCTTCGATCTCCCTGTCCATGTTAGGCCACCACCAGTAACTCCTACCAAAAACTTCATCCTGACAATTCCAGGATGCCCTACATGTAAAGCCTCTAATACTGCAATGTGAGTTTGGGTGGAACAACAACCGGGTCCCCCCATAGTAGACAGCCATTATCCACCGATAGTTCGTCATGTTTAGCAAAATACATTTTAAAATCAGTCCCAACAGGCCCCTTGGGCCACCCCCTCCACACCCAGTCTAAAATTTGCTTGATGGTGGAGTCCTTCGCAGAGTGATGGGCAACGTCAGAGGACGAGACAGGCCCAGTCTCCAGGCAGTCAATGAGGAGGACTGGAAGTAAGTGGATGGGCGGTGGTGACGTGGAGGCAAGTGGGGGAAAGAAAGCAGGGCTCTGCTCTTCGAACCCTGATATACACATTTGGAGGATCCCCCAGGGAGATACGCTGAGCTTGTAGGGTGAAGCGGAGAAGTAGGGATACCCCAGAACGAACGAGGCGGAAGGCGATCGCCCATTACGATTGGGGATACTTTTTAACCCAGCGTGTAAGCGTTTGCCGCTTGCTGCACTGAATGGTGGACTTGAAGCCTCGGCAAACCACCAAATAGAAGAAGGAAGGAAGAGAATTGAATCAACTTTTGCTACATTGTTGCAACGCTTGATACAAGTGAAAACAGCGGAGAGCTACAGGCTGGGAAAAGACGTACCTAAACTATAGAGGAGAATGGGCAAACAGGGAGACTCCAGGGATTTGGCGTGAAAACCCCATTAAAAAGGCCACTGGAAGAGGTGAGAGCGACACTTTAAAATCTAAAAGGAGCCCGAAGAAATGAGAGGAAAGAAATACGATCTGGCTGGGGCTCCTGTGGACTCGGGTAGCAGGAGAAAGGAGACAGAAGGAGACATTGAAAGATCATGCTAGACCGGGGAACAGCAGCAGACAGCCATTAATTATAGAGCAACAAAGTATCAAGGTGGAAGAGAAAGCTGACGAAATCGCAACATTGTAACAACTTAGAAGAGCCGGGGTAACTTAGCAAAGTTGAAAGAAAGGATTTGAAAAGAACTTAAAAGAACTTAAAGAAGCTCTAAACGTAAAGAAACACAGAGGAAAAAGCGGTGAATGAACTGTCTATATTAACAATACATAACTATATACAATTGTTATAATCTTTATAACCAAATATTTAAATTAAACAATATTTAAGACAAATAGCTCTATTCATATATATATCTATTGCTACATTGTTATAACCATAAATAAGTAAGTTTGAAACCTGGTGGCAATTATTAGCTATATATGCCACAACCATTTAAATAAGTTTAAATTTAACATTATTAAGAAACAATCTAAGCATTTAAGTACTTAAATATAGCATTGTAAATGTTAATATGAACAAATATTGAGACCCTCCCCAGTCCTCCCTCCTTGCCTATATAACCCCTTCTCCCAACACCTCTAGATATTATTGTATAATCTATATATTATTATTATTATTATTATTATTATTATTATTATTATTATTATTATTATTATTATTATTATTATTATTATTATTATTATTATTATACTGTATTACTTAAAATTTATATAGTATACTAAGATTAATGTGGATATACTAACACACACACAAAAAAAGAAGGGGGGGGGGAAAGATTGAATGCCAGTTTGGGACAATATATACAAGATACTTTCAGAACAAGATAAAACTATAAGAGAAATGGCAAATGTAACATCAACAGCACTTAGAAGTGGAAAAAAGATGAACGTTAACCCTGCAATAAACCCAACAACAAGGGGTTCGCCGCCCCCCCAACATCCAAAGGACCAACAGAAGAAATGAATGAAACAGAAAAAACAAATGCGGGGTCGAATACTGAAAATATACAGACAGTGCTGCAAACCATTCAAGAAACTATGTTAAAATTCCAAGAAACAGCAACAAAAAACCACGATGAAATGAAAATAGATATGAATGAAATGAAAATAGATATGAATGAAACGAAAGCAGAGATGTGTGAAATGAAAAATGAAGTCAAGAAAGACATACAGAAATTAGATGATAAAATGGAAACTATACAACAAGCTCTGGGAAAGAATGAACAATTAATAAAAGAAGTAGAAAAAAGAACAGAACAGACAGAAACAAAAATAAACCAGGTTGAACAACAAATGAAAGCATCAAATAAAAATCTAGAGGAATCGCTTATTCACATGGAGATGGATCGTGCAGCTTTCTACCTCCGCTTTCAGAATGTGACAGAGGTAAAAGATGAAGACCTAACTATGATAATGTCTGGCTTAAGTGCAGAAACTTTAAACAGAGATAAGCAAGAGATCATAAATGAATTCGACGACATTTACAGAGTTACCACCAATTATGCGAGGAAACATCGACTACCCAGAGAAGTGCACATCAGGTTCGCGAGGAAAAAAGTAAGTGTCATACTATATAAAATAACAAGAGAAGAACCGATGATGTACGAGGGGAAGGAGATACTAATATTAAAACAAATCCCACGAAGAGTGAGGGAACAGAGAAGAGACTACCAATTCTTGGCCACGCAATTAATTAAGAGGGAGATACTGTTTAGATGGTTAATACCAGAAGGGATGTTAGTAACATGGCAGGAGAAGAGAATTAAAATTGACAACCTTGAAAAAGCACAGGAATTATACGAGCAATTAATGTATCCGGAAGAGAAACAAAATACAGAAGAGGAGATAGAATATAGAAGAAAGGAAGAAAGACAACAAAAGGCAAGGGAGGGAAGACAGGGAGGACGTAGCAGGGAAGAGGAAGAACAACAGAAAGAAGAGGAAGTAAGACCAAAAACAAGAAGTCAAAAAGAAACTAGAGGCAAATAAAAACAAGGACAAGTAGAGATCCAGGAAAATGGAGGAAGAAATCCAACTACTATCTGTAAATGTCAATGGTTTAAATTCACTAACAAAAAGAAAACACATCTGGGCAAAATTAACAAAACAAAAAGCAGACATAATATGTCTACAGGAAACACATATCAAACAACAAGACATAAAATACTTAGAATGTCCGAAATTGGGAAAATTATATACAGCAGCAGCAGAAGAAAAAAGAAAAGGATTAGCAATTTATGTTAAAGAGAGAATAAAGACAAGCTTAATTTATGCAGATCCAAGGGGAAGAATATTAATATTAGAGATATGGATAAACCAAAAACCAATATTGCTGGTAGCAATTTATGCCCCAAACGAAGACCAGAAAAATTTCTACAAAAAATTACATGAAAAAATCAGAGAAATTGGAGGGAAAAACATCTGTATAATAGGAGACTATAATGCCATAGTAGATAGCAAAAAAGACTATGTAAGTGACAAAAAAACCAAAAACAAAAAAAAAGTATTACCAACAACGTGTATGGAGATGATGGAAGAGCTAAATCTAATAGACATCTGGAGAAAAATGGAACCAAATAAAAAACAATTTACCTTTTACTCAAATCCATACCAATCTTGGTCACGGATCGACACGGCATGGATGAATAAGGAAATCGGGGCAGAAGTATATAAAATTGAAATACTACCAAACACCTGGGCAGACCATAACCCCATTAAAATAATCTGGAAAGGGGAAAAAAAACTAGACGAAGATGGACATTAAATCTGCAAATATTAAAAGAAAAAGAATTTATCCAAAAGTGTAAGAGTGAGTTGGAACTATTTTTCAAAGAAAACACAGAAGAACAGACATCAATACAAAACCTATGGGATACTATGAAAGCCTACATATGAGGAATCATTATAGTTTATTCAGCAAAAAGAAATAAAGAAAAATGGGCACAACAGAAAGCATTAGAGAAGGAAATTGAGAACCTAGAAAAAGAACTCCAAAACAAACCACAAAGTGACAAAATTAGAAAAGATTGGATGCTAGCGAAACACAAATTAAACATACTAGTCCAGGAAGAAATAGTAAAACACTTAAAACTAATGAAACAAAAAAAATTTGAGCAAGCAAATAAACCAGGAAGGTGGCTATCTTATAGATTGAGAAAAGAAAGAGAAAAAAGATTAATATATCAACTCCAAGAGGAAACGGGTGAATTACAACACACTATGGAAGGGAAAAAAAAGATTGTACATAAATATTTCGAGAAGTTATATAAGGGGGAACAAATAGATGACAAACAAATACAAGAATATTTGAACAGAGAAGAACCCCCAGTAATACCGGAAGAGATGAAAGAAATGCTAACTAAACAAGTCACGTGATCTCCTTTGTTCCACTGCTACGTATAAAGGTCTGATGCAGCCAAGAAGTGAAGCTGCACTGCCATCTGCTGGTGGAGAAAATTTATTAGAAGAAAAATTAATACAGCTACGCCAAAGCTGGAAAGATTTATCTATAAGTCTTACAGATGCCCAAGTTTTGCCTCCAAAGATTAAGTCTTCAGCACCCCCTGGCGGTGTTGGATCCTCCCTAGATGGAACAAGGCAAAGCCAAAGGCGAATGCAAGGAAGTCAATTTGATGTTGCCACGCAAAGGCCAATGGTGCAATTACAGCACCCCCTGGTTCAACAACCAGCTTTGCAACCTGCACAACAAGTTGTTCCAATGCATATCCCTCAGCAGGCATTTTCTGTCACTCCTTTGACTGGTGAGTCAAAATTAAAGGAGTCAGGAGAGAATTATAAAGCCTGGGTCAGTGAAATTGCACTCTTGCTTCGCAGAGAAGGCACACACTGTATGGTTTTTAATCCTCCTGCCCAGCCATGGACACCTGCAATGAGAGATTTGGAAAACAGAGCAATCACGAATTTGGGCTATTTTGGAAGATTGCTACAGGCCCGTTTCAATTGAATCTTCATGTTTGCTCATGTCTGAGTTCCATGGTTCGAAGTTGAAACCTGGTGAACGAATTGGTGGACATTTGACCAAACTTAAAAAAATAAGAAGTGAATTGAGACAAAGTGGCCATGTAATCGATGATATCCAAATGATTAGCATCATCATTAACTCATTGAATTATGAATGGAAAGATGCTGTTGCAAAGATTAACTACGTGCCTATTGCTCAACGCACAGTTAACCACATTTGCAGACTTTTAGTGGAGGAAGAAGCTATCAGGTTAGCTACACCACATCTGCAACGACCCCCAGCATCAAAGGCTCCAGCTAGACGTCCCTTCCGAGGAAGAGGCTACGCTCCAAGGATGCCAAAATGCTACACCTGCAACCGTGTGGGACATGACACCCGGGATTGTCCCCAACGAGTTCCAGCTCCCGTCACATACCAGCCCAGAGGAACAGACTCAGAGGCAGAGGTAGAGGCGGAAGACAAGGTCGTCGTGGTCCAAGGCATGATCCACAAGCTCCACTCGCAACATTGGCCATAACCAACGTTCCACAACCTGATCCAAAGTACGACAGACGTCTTTTGTGGACTTTAGATAGTGGAGCGGCTTTGCACGTTACCCACAGAAAGGAACTTTTCACAGAGATGGGCGAGCCAGAGCCAGAGTATCGAGAACTGTACTCCTTCACCAACCACACTTCCAAGGTCATGGGAAAAGGAACTGTTTACATTGAAGAGCTCGATACATACATCCCTGATGTTTATTACATACCTTCAGCAACCAGTAATTTGCTTAGTCAAAGTCACTTGTCTAGAGAGTTAAAGTTCCAGGTTCACCACCTCGAAAAAGCAAGTTACATAGTTAAAGATGGAGATATTGTTGCTGAAACCATGCTGATTGGTGGTGTTTATTACTTAAAGCCAAAGCCTAAAAAGCAAGCACAGGCAAGTATGCAAACTCCAAAAAGGGACAGCATGGGCCCAGAGAGAGTTGCTTCAGAGAGAGAACCCGTTGCTTTGCCAAAGGCTCCTAAAGCCAACAAACAGAGAAAACAGAAGCAGGTTGCTCAGAGCAAACATGAGGTTACTCATGAAACTGTTAATGTTGAGAATTCACTAACTGGTAAACCTTTGCATTCCAGGTGTATCCACAAGTGGCACAGAAGATTGGGGTATGCCAGTTTCCGTGTTCTTAGAAAGATGCCGGAGTTCGCAAAAGGTTTGGATCTAAAGGGGTGTAAGGTGTTTTTGGATTGTGCAGTTTGCAGGAAGGCTAAATCCAAGGCGGCTGCAGTTCCAAAACATGCTACACGCCTGTCAACACGCATTTTTGATTTGGTACACACTGACATAGTGGGTCCTTTCCCACCAACAATTGGTGGCAGAAAGTATTTTCTAACAATTGTAGATAATCATTCTAGATATGGATTTGTATATCCTATGAGAGAGAAATCTGAGACCTTTCAGATCTTTAAAGACTTTGCAGCGTTTGTTTCTACACAATACCAAGTTTGCATCGCCAGAATCCAGAGTGACCGTGATGCAGAATTCATGTCTCAGCGTTTCCAGGACTGGATGCGTAAGAATGGAATTCTTCATCAGACATCCGCTCCATATACACCGGCTCATAACGGAGTAGTAGAAAGAAGACAAGGAGTTCTACAAACCATGATGCGTTGTCTCCTTGAAGATGCCAACCTCGGTAGCATATAATGGGGTTAAGCAATCAAATATGCAAATTACATTGTCAACCGTACTTGGAGCAGTGTAATCAATCAAACTCCTTTCTACATGCTGTATAGCTACAAGCCTGATCTCAAGAACCTCCACATTTTTGGTTCATATGCTATGGTGAACACTCCCTTAAGTCAAAGAAGGAAGGGAGGTCCAGTAGCAAAGAGACTGAGATTTATGGGTATTGATGATAACTCAAAATGGTGCAAATGCATTGATACCAAACATGTGATTGTCATTTCACAATCTGCTAATTTTGAGGAAGATATTGACTGATCCAGGATTCATTCCAATGATCCTGGAGTTTATTTTCCTAGAGATGGTGTTGAAGATGCCACGCAGCCTGATGACAATTTACAGGCAGATATTCCTTCTACCAGTTCTTCACAACCTGATGTTCCATCTTCGCAAGCCACAGATGCTGATGCTAGCGACGAACGTGAGGACGAGGACAAAGAAGAAGAAGAAGACTGGACTGTTGTTCCTAGACGTTCCAAGAGGGCCACAAAAGGAATCCCTCCACAACGATATTCATGGCAACTGACAAAAACACCATTACTTTTGATTTGCAACGTTACTCTTCCTCCTGAGACATTCACACAAATCAAACAGCTTCCTGATTCAGAGCAAGACAAATGGTATGATGCAATGCAGGATGAAATGGACAGTTTAAAGAAACTTAATGTATTCACACCTGCAAAACCTCCAGCAAACAAGAAAGTCATTGGCACCCGATGGGTCTACAGAATCAAGAAGAAACCGAATGGTGAGTCTTTGTACAAAGCCAGACTGGTAGCTCAGGGTTTCGCTCAACGTTATCCTGAGGACTACACAAACACTTACTCACCAACAGTCAGAACTGAAAGTGTAAAAATTGCTTTAACCACTGCAACTATTCTTGGTTTAGAAGTTTTCCAATTTGATGTGGACACAGCTTATCTACATGCAGACCTAGATGAAGAGATCTACGTGAGAAGCCCTCCAGGATTCCGAAAGCAAGAAGGGGATACCTGGTTCCTGAACAAAAGTCTTTATGGTCTGAAACAGTCAGGTTTAATGTTGTATTTATGTCTTACTGACAAACTAAATTCAATGGGCTTTATTAAGTCCGAAACTGATGAATGCGTGTTCACAAAAAGATCTAACAATGCATATGAGATAATTCTTGTTTATGTTGATGACATTGTTTACATTGGTCCAAATAAGAAAATGAGTGAGATTTTTGCCAAAAGTTTGCAGAGATACTTCACACTGAAATCTTTAGGACACATTAGCACTTATTTAGGTGTTCAGATTGAAAAGACACAGAAGGGATTTAGTCTTTCACAAGAGGAGAAAATTGACCACATTCTGCAACATTGCAACATGAAAGATGCTAACACAACAAAGACACCCATGCAAACAGATTTTCACAACTTAACACATGAACCAAGTCCTGAGTTCGAGGATCAAACACTTTATCGTTCAGTCATTGGTTTACTATTATACATTAGTAGTTGGACCAGACCTGACATTGCACTTAGTGTTAATCTTTTATCACGACACGTAGGTAAGGCAACACAGTTTCATTGGGCATGCATTAAGAAGTTGTTGAAATACCTGAAACACACTAAACACATGAAGTTATTGCTAGAACCAACACACACTGATCAACCAAAGTTAATTTGCTTTGCCGATTCTGACTGGGCAAGCGATAAGAAAGCACGCAAAAGCACTTCTGGTTACATGATGTTCCTGAATGGATGTCCTGTTTACTGGCAAGTGAGAAAACAGAGTTTTGTTTCATGTTCATCTACTGAAGCTGAATATGCTTGTGTTTCAGATGCTTGTAATTCTCTAACGTGGTTTGATGCTTTGATCACAGATATCTGGACACGTCCGATTCGACCAATCACCTTGATGGAAGATAATGTATCGGTGGTTTATATTTCTGAGTCACATTTCACAGGTTCTAGGTCCAGACACATTGACAATCGTTATCAAAACACAAAGCAATTAGTTAAGCAAGGTTTTGTTAAATTGCAATATGTTTCTACACATGATCAGATTGCAGACATGCTTAACAAACCACTTCCCGCAAATCAACATGAGTATCTGCGAAAGAAGATGTGCCTTAATTGATGATTTGATGATGTCAGCCAACTAGCAAAAGAAGGGGTGTCACTGTGTTAAATTGTTTGCTAGCCTGAACTGACGAACTGAAACTAAATAGTTAAACTGAAAGAGTTATTGCGCAGGTCATAAGTTCTTATCTGACAGTGATGTACTGCGCATGCTTATCTTTTCTTCTTACTTCACATTCCAGAGCTTTCCTTTTGATCTTTTGTCCGTCTTCTAGGAAACTAGGAGACAGAACTCTTTTTTCAAAATGTAACAATTAGTTAGTTTTTGTTTTATTTCCATTTATTATTTTTGTATTAAAGTTTGTTATTAATTAGAATATGTTTCTTCAGAATGTTTATTTCTTTTCTTCGCACCTTAAAGATAATGCTGTTGGAAAAAGCCGCAGTCTAAGACCTCATTTAGTTCAGGGTGAAATCTTCCCCTGACACAAATAACAAATATTGAACTGAAACAGGCAATTCAAAAACAAAAAATAATACACTAGGCCCAGATGGATTCCCAGCAGAATGGTACAAAACGATAAACGATCTGAATGAATCAATAGAACCCCTAATGCTGGAGATGTATAACGAAACATTGACGAAAGCAAAAATACTGAACACATGGAGGGAAGCATACATTACGTTAATATATAAAGAAGGTACAGACCAAAACCAAATTCAAAATTACGGGCCAATCTCGTTACTGAACGTGGACTATAAAATATTTGCAACAATAATAGCAGAGAGACTAAAAAGATAACTAAATGATTACATACACCCAGATCAAAATGGATTTCTCCCAACAAGACAAATTAGAAACAATACCAGAATAATAGCTAATATCTTGGAGTACTATGAGGTGCATACAGGGAAACAAGTGGCACTTGTATTCCTGGATGCACAGAAGGCATTTGATAATTTAAATTGGCAATACATGAAACAACAAATTAAAAATATGAATTTAGGAAATAAATTTGAAAGATTAATAGAAACAATATACTCCACCCAAACGGCAAACATACGATTAAATGGGGAAAATACAGAGTCCTTTGAAATAACGAAAGGAGTAAGACAGGGCTGCCCACTATCACCTCTGCTTTTTATTTTGATGCTAGAAAGCCTTCTGATACGAATTAGAAAAAACCAGGAAATAAGAGGAACCAAAATTAAAAATGAAGAATACAAAATACAGGCCTTTGCAGATGACTTAGTATTTATTATAGAAAATCCATTAGAAACAGGGAATAAGTTAATGCAAGAACTAGAAAAATATGGAGATGTGGCAGGACTAAAAATTAATAGAGAAAAGACTAAAATAACCAAAAATCTGAAGGAAAAACAGAACAAAGAATTAGAAAAAACAATAGGACTCCAGGTAGTAAAGAAAGTCAAATATTTAGGAATATGGCTAACTGCAAAGTGCTCAACCATAAAAGAAAATAATTACACAAAATTAGTGCAACAAATAAAAAAAGACCTAGAATTATGGGGGAAATTACAACTATCGCTATTAGGGAAAATAGCAACTATAAAAATGAACATACTACCAAGAGTCCTATATCTATTTCAAACGATCCCCATAAAACTAGAGAATTTTTTTTTACCGAACTGAATAAAATAATACTAAAATTCATCTGGCAAAGGAAAAAAGCTAGGATAAAACTGAAAGCATTACAGGACGATAGAAGCAGAGGTGGTATGGGACTACCTGACTGGGAACTCTACTACAATGCAGCAGCACTAATTTGGATTAAAGATTGGATAAATTTAAAAAACAAAAGAATATTAGCAATAGAAGGCCATGACCTGCAAATAGGATGGCACTTTTTCTTATGGGAAGAGAGTAAAAAGAAGCAAAAATATTTCCATAGACATTACATTAGAGAAGCATTGATTCAGGTCTGGAACAAAATTAAAGCAAAACACTATATGAAAATACCGGCATGGCTTTACACCATGGAAGCCATGATACACCCCAATATGCTAGATCTATCAAAAATGGTTAGGTATAGTGAAATTTTAGATAACGAATTTGAAAACGAACCAAGAACTAAAAGAGAACAATATCAATATAGATTGGTGGCCATACCTCCAATTACAATCAAGATATAAAAAAGATATAAAAGAATATGGAATATATACGGAATTGCAACAAATAGACAAAATCTTAATTGGCCCAGAAAACAAATTTATAATGAAAATGTATAAATATTTGTTAGAAATAAATTTAGAAGAAGAAATAGTTAAAAGATGTATGATAGCATGGGCCAAAATTTTTGATTATAATATAGATCTAGCGGATTGGGAAAAAATTTGGAATATAAATTATAAATTAACGAGATCAGCAACACTGAAAGAAAATATATATAAAATGTTTTATCGTTGGCACTTACCACCAACAAGATTGGCAAAAATGTACCCAACACTGAAACCGATATGTTGGAAATGTAAAAAAGAACAAGGGACCTACTACCACATGTGGTGGACCTGCCCGGAATCGCAAAAATATTGCAAAAGGATCTAGAAGTGGGCCCAAGAAATTACGGGGGAAACAAATAAAGTATAAACCCGAAACATTTTTACTAGGAATAATTAAAGGGAACTATACAAAAAAAATTAAATATCTACTAACACATATATTAACTATAGCTAGAATTGCCTTTGCCCAATGCTGGAAGCAAAATAATACACCGCCAGACGAATTAGTGATAAAAAAAACCTTGAAGTGCGTAGAGATGGACAAACTAACTCAAAAATTAAAGGACAAAGAAGAATCGGAATACTACAAAATTTGGAATAAGTGGTATGAATGGTTGGATAATAAGAAAACAATTAAGCCGAAAACAATATACATAAATAAACATAGAACTGTATATATAAAAGTAGGTAAATATGTTAAATATCATAAAAATGTATAGATAAGATGACACAAGGATTGTAATATATGGTAAAGAGAGAAAAACATACATAGATACGACGATGTAACATTGTACAAACTGTTGATATAAAGATTGTAATATGTGATAAAAAGACAAAAACAATAAAAAATTATTACAAAAAAAAATGAGGAGGACTGGCGCCTCGGGGGTAGGGTAAGCAACGGGCAGCGGCTGAGAGAGTCAGCGTGCCCCAAAGTGGAGGCAGGTTGGTGGATAAGGCAGTAGGAGTAAGTAGCTAGGAAAACAGTCCATCTGGTCATGCAGGGAGATAACGATACTGGAGTAGGTCGGTCCCTAGCCAGTAAACCCAACAACGGCTTGTGGTCTGTGATTAGTTCAAAGTCCTGCCCATAAAGGTACTTGTGAAATCTTTTTACTCCGGCCACAGCAGCCAAAGCCTCACGGTCCAACTGGCTGTAAGTTCCGCTCTGCGGCGGATAGGGCCCTGGAGTAAAATGCTATGGAGGCTTTGGTTCCATTGGGCATGCAGTGGCTGAGGACTGTGTCGATGCCAAACGATGAAGCGTCAGGACCAACGGCAGGGTCTGGCTGTACTGGACGAGGAAAGAATCTGCCGACAGGAGTCATTTTACTGTGGCAAATGCAGTGGCCTTGGCTTTTCTCCAAGTCCACTTTGCATTTTTAGCCAGGACACGGTGTAGGGGCTCAGCAATAGTGGCCTTCTGTTTTATAAAGATGCTGTAAAAGTTAAGGAGCCCAAGGAATGCCTGCAGCTTGGTTTGATTGCAAGGTATGGGGGCGTCCTGAATAGCTTTAATTTTTTGTGCGGTCAAGTGAATCCCAGAGCCTTCGATAAGGTATCCTAAGAATTCAACCCTTGGCACATTTATTTGGCATTTTTCTTTTTTAAGACGGAGGCCTTTTTCTCTAATTCTAGCCAAAACTGTTCGTACTCGCTTTAAAAGTTGTGCCTCGTTTGCAGCCGATACCAAGATGTTGTCGAAATAGGGGATAACACCTGGATAGGGGACAATCCCCTGCAAAAGCCGTTCTATGACACTTTGGAACAGTCCAGGGGCGATACTAACCGAATTGCAGGCGGTGACATTTGAATGCACCCCTGTGCGTCACAATGGTTTGGTCCTCCACCATAGCACCATCTACAGGCAATTGTTGGTATGCCTGCGCCATGTCCAATTTCGTGAAAATTTTTCTGGGTCCTAATGAATGGAGGAGATGCTGTACAATGGGTACAGGGTAGGTACTTTGTTGTAACGCTTTATTAAATTTGCATTTGTAGTTTGCGCAGATGCGGACTGACCTGTCAGATTTGACAGGTGTCACTATAGGAGTCTCCCAGTGTGCATGATCGACCGGCTCTAGGATTCCCTGGCCTACGAGCTTGTCAATTTCCCTGTCAATTTTGGGGCGGAGAGCAAAAGGCACTCTCCTGGGTTTTAGCCTTATTGGGGCTATGTTGGGGTCCAAATTAAATGAAATTTAATTAACCCTTCGACCAATAGGATTAAACCTTTGTTCCTACCGGAACAGAGGACCTTGATGCTATTGTAGTTAGTATGGATATCTAACAGTACCTATAACAGAACTTATAACAAAATAAAAGGATTGGAAAGGACTTTTTAGGTCTTCTAGTCCAACCCCTGCTCAAGAAGGAGACCCTATACCAGGGGTCCTCAAACTACGGCCTGCGGGCCAGATACAGCCCACAAAGCCATTAATCTGGCCCAAGCAGGATCACGAGGCTGCCCTGCACATACGTCAACCCCCACCCACCAGCTGAATGCAGACTTTATCTTTGCAAGCCCCACGGACTGAAATTGCAAAGTAAGACCAAAGTTTTTGGCTGGCAGAGTGCTTCTGGAGAAAGGGGAGGTCAAAAATGGGATGCACGGAGACCCCAGGAGGGGAAAATGGCACCCTCTGCCTCAGCTTCTTAGCTCGGGCTAAGTGGCATGCAGAGCCATGTCGCCTGGCACACGTGGCCTTGCCTGTTGCTCTTCCAGATTTTTGATGTGCATGTCCGTGCAATGATCAGCTGGCCTTTGCACGCACAGCAGTGGCAGAAACTGGAAGAGCTAGTCTGCATGTGTGCCAGCCAGCTGATCATCCCATGCGAGCGTGCCAGAAACTGGAAGAGGAGCTGTCTGGGGCACATGTGTGCACCAGCATGCACACTGGGCAACTCCTATTCCAGATCGCATCCCTGACAAGAGCGTGTGCACGCTCCCTTTTTGGCACTCGGTGCTGAAAAGGTTCGCCCTCAATGCACTATTCCAAGGGAGGTTTAACCAAGGCTTTATAAAGCGGTACCAAAACTTCATGTGATTTGGATTCTATCCTTCTGTTGATGCAGCCTAGGATTGCAATGCCTTTTTTTGACAGCTGCCACACATTGCTGGCTCACATTTGAGAGATTGTCCCCTAATGCATTAACATCTAGAAAGCCAGCTAACTGTGTTTTACTTCGCTGATATAGATGAGATATTTCAAGATAAATTTATTACCAATATTAGATTATTAACATGCAATATTTATTATAAAATCTATATAGCTGTTCACTACCTAAAACCTTCTGGTTCTTCTGCAAGGAATGCATTTTTCTCAAGTTTAACTAAGAGGATCATGGCATAAATTTTAGCCACAATATATGCTAGTCTATTTGGCCTATAATTGCTAGAGTCCTTTTTATTCCACTTTTTAGATAGATAAAATGCTACTATTGCCAACTTCAATCTGACTGGATATTGTAGACATTTTTTATATGTGAAAATGAAGATGCCAATAGAGACCCCAGGGATATTTTTGATCAGTAAAATAGTTGGTAGAATGTCTTCTCCAGGGAACGTATTGCTTGCATTTCAAGCCTTTTATGATTAATCTCAACATGAACATAATAGGGTAAAATACTGACATTTTTGCTAATATGGAGAAAAACAGCTCTTGAATTCCATGGAGAAGAATAGGGAAGAAAATGGTAAGTGAGCACCTGTCTACCCTAGACGAGTTCAAATCACCAGGACCGGATGGATTACACCTCAGGGTTCTGAAGGAACTAGCAGACGAGATCTCAGAACCACTGAATTATATCTTTCAGAGATCCTGGCACACCGGGGAACTACCAGAGGACTGGAAAAGAGCTGATGTGGTTCTCATCTTCAAAAAAGGGAAAAAATTAGATCCAGGAAACTACAGACCTATCAGCCTGACCTCTATACCAGGAAAGATTCTGGAAAAAATAATCAAGCAACAAATTTGCGAACACCTAGAAGCAAACAAAGTAATAGCCAAAAGCCAACATGGATTTGTCAAAAACAGATCATGCCAGACTAATCTTATTGCATTCATTGATAATGTGACAAAATTAGTGGACCAGGAGAATGCTGTAGATATGGTTTACTTGGGCTTCAGTAAGGCATTTGATAAGGTAGACCATAACATACTACTAGATAAAGTAGAAGAATGTGGGTTAGACAGCATCACCACCAGATGGATTCGTAACTGGCTGACCAACCGCACTCAACGTGTAGTCCTCAATGGAACTGCATCTACATGGAGGGAAGTATGCAGTGGAGTACCCCAAGGCTCTGTTTTAGGCCCAGTACTCTTCAACATCTTCATCAATGATTTGGATGAGGGAATAAATGGGGAACTCATCAAATTTGCAGATGACACCAAGCTGGCAGGAATAGCCAACACTCCAGAAGATAGGCTAAAGATACAGAAGGATCTTGACAAACTTGAACACTGGGCACTATCTAATAAAATGAAATTCAATGGTGAAAAGAGTAAGGTTCTACATTTAGGCAACAAAAATGGAATGCACAGGTACAGTATAGGTGGTACCTTGCTCAGTAGTAGTAACTGTGAAAGGGATCTTGGAGTCCTAGTGGAGAGCCATTTAAATATGAGCCAGCAGTGTGCAGCAGCTGCCAAAAAAGCCAACACAGTCCTAGGCTGCATCAACAGAGGGATAGAATCAAGATCACATGAAGTGTTAATACCACTTTATAATGCCTTGGTAAGGCCACACTTGGAATACTGTATTCAGTTCTGGTCGCCACAATGTAAAAAAGATGTGGAGACTCTAGAAAGAGTGCAGAGAAGAGCAACAAAGATGATTAGGGGACTGGAGACTAAAACATATGAAAAATGGTTGCAGGAACTGGGTATATTTAGTTTACGAGAAAGAAGGACTAGGGGAGACATGATAGCATTGTTCCAATATCTCAGGGGTTGCCACAAAGAAGAGGGAGTCAAACTATTCTCCAAGGCACCTGAGGGTAGAACAAGAAGCAATGGGTGGAAACTAATCAAGGAGAGAAGCAACTTAGAACTGAGGAGAAATTTCCTGACAGTTAGAACAATTAATCAGTGGAACAGCTTGCCTCCAGAAGTTGTGAATGCTCCAACACTGGAAGTCTTTAAGAAGATGTTGGATAGCTATTTGTCTGAAACGGTATAGGGTTTCCTGCCTAGGCAGAGGGTTGGACTAGAAGACCTCCAAGTTCCCTTCCAACTCTACTATTGTATTGTATTGTATTGAGAAGACATGATTGCATCTATTGCTCACCCAACACCACCCACCCCTCACTTTTCCAGATGGAGAAAAACACACACAAACCTGTGGAACTTTGTAGGTGCCTCCTAATGTTGACGTCTGGATGGAGATCTCCCTTTTAGCTCCATCAAGAAAAGCCATGAGGTTGTCGTTCCTTCCTTCCACAGCCGTAGTTGGGGACATTGGCTTCTCCAGTGGAGAGAATGTCCAGCAAGGCATCTGAAGTGTGGAAAGTGCTCCAATGGTTGTCATGGAGGTTGTAGCCCAGTGTGAGATTGCACAGGAGCTGGGAATTCTTGTTGACCATTTGAATGGTGAAAATAAACCGTAAGCCTTTTAGAAAACCAGAAACATCCCTATTGTAAAAAAAGTGTTATTAGAATAATAGAATGAGATAGGTGATACTATAAAGACATATTTTTATTAAATAGACAAATAAGGATGCAATGGAATATTGGTATATATATGAATCTAATTTCTAGAATGTTTGTTTAAAGTGAAGGAATAGCAATTGTAGCTGAACATATGATGCACAATGATAACAATGTATCTATGTATGTTTGATGGACAATCTGTGATCTTATATACAATTGAAAGGGTTGTAACCAAATGATATGCTATATGTAATTGTTGAGGGTTTTATGTTTCATGTTTTGTTTGTCTTTGTCTAAAAATAAAAAAAAAAACTTTTTCAAAAAAAAGTGCTATTATAATCAACAGTAACAACAAATACTTTTTAAAAAATATATAATCCTCCAAAAGCCTACTGAGCCTTAAGCCACCATTGATCCAGAAGCAATGATCAGTTACACAAATATGGAAATGGGCTGAGGTATGGCAACTACAACTGATTCCACCACTACTTTAAATAAAATTCATTATTCAAGTGACAAATTAAGGATTGAACTAAGAAAGGAAAATAATCTGCAGCCCTTTCAGCTTTTTTCAGGCCCCTTTTTGAGTTTCTTTCACAAAATCAGACAAAAGAGAGAAGCCATGGAAATCAAAATCATTCAAGAAATTAGACATATCCTCCAATATAGGAATAAATGAAAAATAAAAAAACAGAAAAGAAGGAGAGTGTTAGAATGGAGGGAGTGCAACTCCATTACCTTGAATGACTTACCAATCATGGAAAGCAAATTGAAGAGAAGGAGCCATGTTGAAAAGCAACTTTGTATGCCATCTTTTATTTCCAGTGGTAACTATACCAATGAGATGGTCTCCTGGGCTGTAAAAGCTCTGTGGTCGTTTTCCATCCAGATGCTCCAAACTCTGTGGGTATTTCATTCTCAGCTTCCCAGAGACTGGATGGGACAAAAGCGGCATCAGAACTCGAAGTAGAAGGTCCATAATTCATGGGGTGAATCAATCAATCTCTTTTCTGTTTCTAAAGAAGAAATAGAAGAATTCAAAGGACTCTCACAAGGTGGAATATGATCCAGTGTCTTTCCTGATTGAAACACAGAGAAACACTCAGCTTCACCTGGAAAGAGAGAGACGAACATTCAAGAGCACAGACCTTGCCTATCCCTAAACTCCATATTTCTCTGCCCAAAGTCTCCCCTGGAGGATTCAGAAAAAGAGCAAAGCTGAAACTTTTATCATTATTCTCCCTCTCAGGAGGGATCCCTGGATAATTCAACCAGTTTTTGGACTCAAAGGTTGTTGGAAAATTCTCTGAAGGGAAATGAAAGGGAAATAATCCACATGTGATTCATAATAACAGGCGCAGAGATGGAATTAAATCAGTCATTTAAAATTGAGATATTTGGGGTCTCCATGCTTGAAAATGACCCCAGAGGGAATACATGGCACCTATGGCCGAAGAAAAAAATAAATGTGACATTTATTGGCATTGTGATTAAAGAGAAAATCCCAGCAGTTAATGCCTGAGCATGCCACAGATCTGAAATAGCACCCTGCTGAGTTGGAACCAAAATGTACTTTATTTTGAAAGTTAATGCTCAAAGGCATCACACAAAAGGGCTGAAGCTAAACCATGATATACAAATTTAATACTTAAATAAGAATAAAAGAAGTACACAAAACAATACAAGCGGTACACAAATACTTACATAAAAGTGTTAGTCGTCTTTCACTTTATGATGTTTCCACATCCATTTTTCATTGGCGCTCTCCTCACTTCCACTTTTCTTGACCTTGAGTCTGGGATCATCGGCTGAGCGATGGTGTCCTCGTAGCCACTTTCTCACTGCAGGAATAGGGTCCGATTTTGGAAGAGGTAGGCCAGTAATATTGATGGTCATGAGGTTGTTTAAATTAGAAACTGTAAGGCGACTTCTGCTCTCTGAACATATGAAGTTCATTTTCGAAAAACCCCTTTCTGCTTCTGCAGAACTGACAGCAATTGTTCTAACAATATCTTTAGCTTTTTAAATACTGTCAGGAATTGCGTAGTTCTTTGAATCTTTTAACATATTCTTCAAAAAATCTCTATAGTCGTTGATATTAATGTTTTAATTGAAAATGTCACCAAGTGTGCGCAGTTGTTCTTCAGCTGCTGTCCATGGAACTACTACTACTACTGCAATATCCCAGTACTCTGGCGCCAAAAAATGTAAAAATTGTAATTTATTTGTGGTGTCTTGCAATTGGCTACCTGTTTTTAAATGTTCACAGTCCATTAGTCTTTTCTGCAAATTTGTTATGATGCTTTTCTGCAAATTTGTTATGATGCTTCCTAAAAGTCTTTCCCAATGAAGTCCAACAAATCGATGATTTTCCACAAAGTTTATGTTTTTGAAGGTTTCTGAAATAATTAGTCCATCAACTTTTCTTTCGTATGGACCCTTTCCCATTTTTGGCCTCTGTGGATCTTTATATGGTAACAAACAGATCCCATCTCTGAAGCTCTTTCCAGCCTCCCTGAATCTCCTGTTCAGGGTTTTTCTCTCTGGGAAGCCAGGTGAATCTCTCCCTGCAGCTCCCTCCAAGTCCTCACATTCAGATGGTTTCTCCCTTCTGCAGCCTTTCCTGGGAGAGAGGAAAAGGACTCATTCTGGTTTCTTCCTGAAGGGATCCTTTGATGGGAAGGGAGGGATCTCCTCTTCCTGAGACACTTTCCAGTCTTCGATCTTTGAAATAGCTTCTCCTCTTGGTGCTTTGGCTGCTTTTCCTCCTTTGAGGTCCTCATTTGGTTGGAGGTGACTCTCCTCCCAGGTCATGTCCAGTTCCTTGTGATGACATCAGATGATAATTCTCATCAACTCCTAGACCGAAATTATTTATTAGCGTTTGTATACCGCCCCCTCTCTCAAAAGGGAAATAAAGAAACAGGGAAATGGCAGAGGCAGATAATCAATACAATAGGATCAATCCCTCCAGATATTTTAAAGCAAACAAGCTTGCTGAATTTAGTCCACCAGGTTGTGTCAAAAGGGCCTGGCATCCAGAAGAAAAGGAATGTTTTCCCTAAATACATGCTAGAAGCTGTTTCTCAATAGAGGACCCCTCTGATTTTGGGGGTGGGCAACAGAGCCAAAGCCCATTGGGGGCAGGGAGGGAGCACCAGAAGCCCCCAGAGGATCTCCTCAGAAGACCCAGCTGCCTCTTACTGGATCGAGTATCAGGTCTGGGTGCTGGGTGACCCTGTAGGAGGAGGATCCTCAGCAGTGGTGGGTTCCTGCTGGATCGCACCGGATCGCGCGCGCTCCCTTTCAGCGCTCCACCTGGCTTGCGCGCTCCCTTTCAGCGCTCCACCTGGCTTGCGCGCTCCCTTTCAGCGCTCCACCTGGCTCTCGCGCTCCCTTCCGGCGCTGAAACCGGGAGTACAGTTTTGCCCGGCCCTGGCGAAGCAACGACGCCTGCCTGCGCTCCACCAGCTCGGCTGGGAACGGAGATGTTTCCGCTCCGCTGAGGAAACATCTCCGTTCCCAGCCGAGCTGGTGGAGCGCAGGCAGGCGTCGTTGCTTCGCCAGGGGCGGGGCAAGACTGTACTTCCGGTTTCAGCGCCGGAAGGGAGCGCGAGAGCCAGGTGGAGCGCTGAAAGGGAGCGCGCAAGCCAGGTGGAGCGCTGAAAGGGAGCGCGCAAGCCAGGTGGAGCGCTGAAAGGGAGCGCGCGCGATCCGGTGCGATCCAGCAGGAACCCACCACTGATCCTCAGGTGCCCCTGGCTTCCCTTCAGCAGGAGCCCCTGAAAAAGCTTGGGGGAGGCTGGCCCAGTGCAGCCCCTTCTCTGCCCCCTTTGAGCCCCCCATCCCAGCCAGGAAGAAGCTCCGTTTGAGGGGTCCTGCACTCTCCCCTCCATCAGTCACGGGGGACCCAGCTCAGCCCCACAGAAATAGAGAGAATGGCCCTCTTGCTCCCCCTTTTCTCTCTCTCTGGGCTGGCAGCTCGCTTGGCAGGAGAGGAGAGGATTTCATTGGGGGCCTTTGGGGGGATTTCAGGGGGGAGGGTTTGGGGGGGGGCTTCTGACAGTAGGGCAGGGGCTGCCATTCATTTAGTTGTTGTGACCAAAGGCCAGCCTTGTTATTATTATGACACCATAGGCAGGTGGTTAGAATAAGGAACAAATGCAAAGGGACCTTAGAGGTCATCTGTCCGACTGCCCAGTGAAGGGCCTCCTAGGGCTGGTTGCTCAACCTCAGCAACCTGAAGATGGGTGGACTTCAACTCCCAGAATTCCCTATCCAGCACTCAGGGTCCTCAATCCTCTTTCTATGCTTTAGCTGTCCCTCACACTACCTATAGGGGGCAGTCTACAGTCCTGCATTTCAGTCCCAGTTGGGCCCCACAGGCAGTGAGCAGGACAACTAAAGTGGGGAAAGACCCCACAGTGCCCTCCATTTTGTGGCCTCTTTTTTCTGAGGTGATTCTTTTCCCCTCCATTTTGAGGGGAGAAAAAAGCCGCCGGGACTCAGGGAGGGTCCCCCAAAGGGAGGGAGGGAGGTTGGGGGACAGAGAGGGGGAGGACTAGGGCAGGTGGTTAATGAAAAAAAATGACATGACTTTAACATGAATGCTGTTCGTCTTTTTTGCACTTTCCACGTAAAATGAAAAACTGGGATAGCCGCTGTGCTTGGGCGCACCCTGATTTAAAAAGAATAAATGAAAAAGGGGAAGAAAAGTGACTGTGTAATGCTTCAGGACATATAAACCCCAAATAGAAGGTCAATATAGTTAAAGGCCTCATGCTTTTCCCTCCTGCTCTTTGGGGGGATAATAGAAGGACTTTCTATCCATTCCATCCCTACTTATCCCAGACTGAACCCTCTTTAACCCGTTCTTTATCTCAGGGAATAAAAATGCTGGAATAAGGCCTGATTTCCACACTGAAAATCAATGTGCTAATTGGGCCTTAGATGTTCCCATTAAGCATTTTTAAAAACATCTTCCATTCCTTTTTCCATTTCAGAAATGGATCCTAATGAGCTGCTGCGGCCATCCAGGGAAAGACCCCAGAACGTCCTTGGAGATCCCAAGAAAGTCCCACAACTTTCTTCCAGTCCATCATTCATGTTCTTATACGAGACTCTATTGTTAGTCAACTCCTAGTAGCTAAAAATCAGATATTATTTTACTGCTTTTTACTTTTGCACCCTTCTCTGTGTGCTAATCATAAATATTGTTTCTGCAAACTTGATATTCCTCTTATTAAATGTTATTTTATTCAAAAAGGTAAAATACAAGTTTTGGAAAATAAAACTATTACAAAGACAAAACAAAAGTAGAGAAAACATTTTTTTTAAATTGTGCATTAAAAACAGACAAAAACATGCATATTGTGTCCCCCCCATTGAATGCAATAGAGCAATAATAGTTTCTCCCCCTTGCAAAATAGGTCCACAATTGTAAATTACATATCTATTTGCAACTACTTGACTTGTCATCTTATCTGCTGTATATAAAAAACATAGTTAACAGGCAATCCAACAATAAAATTAAATTTCAAAACTTCAAAATGATCTGTTATCTGCCATTGTATTTAACTCACATAAAATTTACAGGGGCTTCTTATCTACCACAGACCACTACAATCATGACCTCTGATCCATTCAAAATCTGTCCAGGATTTAACATCTTTGTTTGATTCTTAATAATAATACATTTCCTTAAAATTGTAATTAGGATCTTTCCCAACAACTGCTTTCTATTCCCCAAAGTCATAGGACCTCCTGTAAATGGAAAAACAACGGCTCTTAAGACTTGTTTTCCAGTTAAATATGACAAGTCCATTCTCCAATCTCCCTCAATCTTCTTGAAAGAATCCATTTCATCAGTCCTCCGTTCTGTCCACTTTGAGTCTTCAGGGTCCATGGCCTCTCCAGCCACCTCCAAGCAGCCTGCCTTCAAACCAGACTCCTCCTTCAGGGATGCCAGCAGCAAATTAAGTTCCAGTCCATCCATCCAATCCATCCTATTCAACAATTGTTGCTTGCTTCTGATTATCGCCTTTAAGTTGATTTAAAACCATTGTTATTTTATCAAACTTTTAAAATGAAGTTTCAAATAAGGTTTCTAGGTTGAAAGACTTTATATTCTTTATATCACATCAAATTAGCTTACTCTAAGATCCTATTAATTACTGTATTAATGGCAACATAGAAAAATTGATGAACAATGGCAAATTGTTATCCATCACCTTCAGGTTTCATAGGAAAGATTTAAAAGGGTTAAAATTATTTGAGTATCATTTTGAAGACCATTTTTATCCACTTACTTATCATTCCACCCCTCAAGTTTCTAATCACATCACACAATTGTTTGTGAGTCCTTTACTGAAATCCAGTTCTATCACCAGAGTTCCCATAATCTACTTAGGAAGTGTGATGATATGTGAGAATGACTTTTGGGATGAGGACAAGAGAGGCTGTCCAGGGAAGGATAAGAGAAGAGGGGAGTATCCTGCAACTGCATAATGGGACAGAAAGAAACTTAGAAAGGATCCCCACTAACCTTTCAGGCTTAAAAAAGAGTTGGGAGATTTGTTCTTTCAGATTTGCAAATCTTTGTTAATATCACATTGCAATTAAGTAAAATTAGCACATCTGGAGGTGTTTTCCATCAGGATGACCAGGGAGAAGATGAGCCTGACAAATTTCTTCTTGATCAACCCATGCTTTCTGGGAATCAACCTGTTGTTTTCAAATAGTTTCTGAATCATCCTTTTTTTTCTCTGTTCATTTTATTTGTCATCTGCTCTAGAATGTTCTTTACAATTGAACAATTGTGTCAATTCTATTTTCTCTATATTTTGTCAGCATATGATTGACAATGTTTTCATTCACTTTTGAAGATAATGGCAGTGTTTGTGTCCTATTTAACCATATTTGGAGATGAGACAATTGTAGAAGACACATTTAATGTGGGATAAGAAACGTTTTCTGCTTTTCAAACACTTGGATGTTCCTATTCTAGTTTCATCCCTTTCTGGAGAAGAATGAATATTGCAATATTTCTGAGAGGAAAGTGTACTTGGACCAAAATGGAGAGATAACAGCAGATGTTGGAATTCACAGCTTCTTGCTTCCCCCCAAGGAGGATGCCAGGAGAGAGATTCTGGCAGATTTTGAAAGACAGAGACTTACTATCAAACAACATGCTCTTTCACGGCTAAAGTTGCTCAATATGGTGGGAGAAATTTTGGTGTCTTCTCTCTGTTTCCCAAAGCCTGAGGTCCCATTTCAAGTGGGCAAAGCCTACAGTCTCCAGGGTGGTTGGCCTTCCATGCCCGTTGGTGTCATCTAATGGAGGTTCTTTGACAGATGGGACCTAAGTGGAGGGGCTTTGCCATCTTTTATGGAAATCTTTCAAGATCTTACTGGTCCGAGGTTTCTTTTTTCATCAGTTTTATTCTATATTTTAAAAATCTAATGGAATAAAAGTTTCCTAATCTTTTACAGTAAACTTTATTCTCCGTTTTAATAAGAATATATCATCATATGTAAATCTTTTTTTCAATTCCATCCCTACAGACTTTATTAAATAGAAAGTACTTTATTGTAATGTTAAATTCCAGAAGCAAAATGGAGGAAGTAAAGAAAGAACTGCCAGAGTCACATCTCACACACCTGTTTGGGAAGAGTCAGAGATTTCATATTTACCTCAGTGAAGCCCAGAATCTACTTGTCTAATGTCCATTTCTACCTCCATTTTCCATGGACGGAGAGTCCTAACATCTTTTCTTTGGCATTCCTTGTTTTTCTGCTCAGTCCCTGCCTCAGTCCGGATGTGTGGAAAGTTGTCATCCTGGATTTGTCAAGAGGGCTGGAGGAGGAGAGCCAGTTTGCTGCTATTACTGCGTTCCTTGTCCGGAGTGGACCTTCTCCACTCAGGAAGGTGGGTCACACTGAGGAAAATGGGAGGCTTTGTAGATCTGGATCGATCCAGAACATTTTCATGAAAGTGCAAGTTAAAAGACAGATTGAAGCTCACCTGGGTTTTTTTACTTTTAACTTACACAATTGCATATCTGAACGGAAGTAAATCAAAAAGACTTTGAAGGAGGAGCTGGGAAGAGATGGGAGAAGGGGATGGTAGAATGAGCAAGTTTTACTAACAGCAGAGGAAGTATCTCTCCTGCTTTTTAGTTTGTACATGTGCTGCTAAGTTCACCTTTCAAGGTCATCTGAGTTCTTTGAAATGTGATGAATTGTTTGAGGTCCACATTCTGAAAGGCCTTGGGAAGTTCTGGGAGCTTCATCACTGGAGGTTTTTGAGAAGAGACTGGACTGCCATTTGTCAGAAATGGTGTAGGGTCTCATGCTTGAGTGGGGGGGGGGTTGGACTAGATAACCTACAAGGTCACCTCCAACTCTGGAGGTAACTCCAACAGCCTGTAATCTGTATATATGATCCTCCCCTTGAAGATCACTGAAAAGGTGTCACTGGTCCATAATGTGGTGCTGTGGATATTTATGGGGGAACTCATTACATAAATAGTCTGCTAGTCAAGTAGATCAATCAATCAGAATAGAGCTGGAAGGAACCTTAGAGGTCTTTTAGTCCTACCCCCTGCTTAAGCAGGAGGCCCTATACCAGTGATGGTGAACTTTTTTTGGCTCCTGTGCCAAAAGTGGGGGAGCGCAAGGGGGTCGTGAGTGAGCTTGTCATACCCATAATGCCATACGTGTCCCCCCTCCCGCACTTGCATGCGTGTGCAATCAGTGACCCACTCTGCTTTTGGCTTGTTTTTCCGCCTTCCCCAGGATCCAGAGGCTTTCTAGGGGCCTGTGGAGGGCGAAAACAGCCTCCTCCACCCCTACCTCCCCAGAAGCTCTCCGGAGGCCTCAGGAGCTTCTCTGAAGGCTCCAGAGGGCGAAAAACAAACCTATGGGGAACCCGGAAGTTCAGGAATGGTGACTTCCGGTTGCTCCGGAGGGCCAGTTTTTGCCCTCCTGAACCTTCAGGGAAGCCTCCTGACGGCCCCTGAAGCTCTGGAGGGCGAAAAATGGCCTCAAAAGATGGCCGAAGTCAGCTGACCAGCACGCGCATGCATGCTGGCCAGCTGACAGGGCAGTGCCTCACGTGCCCTAACAAATGGCTTCGCATGCCAACTGTGCCATGTGTGCCATAGGTTCGCCATCACTGGCCTATACCATTTCAAAGGAATGATTGTTTAATGGAAATGTTAAGTAAATGCCCGTGGTATCAGCTGTTATCCAAAGAAGGTATTTTCTGTACGATAAAAGGACAGAATATTAAATAAATGTTGCTTTTTTTGCTTTCTCAGATACAGAAAAATGCACCAAGTGTCCCAATGATAAATATCTAAATGAGAAGAGAGTCCAATGTATCCCCAAAGTTAAAACCTTTCTGTCTTATGAAGAACCTCTGGGGATCATCCTGGTTTCTTTTGTCCTACTCTTCTTCCTAACCACAGGCCTTGTTTTAATCATCTTCATTAAATACCGAGAAACTCCCCTTGTCAAAGCCAACAACCAGAACCTCTCCTACATCCTTGTCTCCCTCCTGCTTTGCTTCTTGTCTCCTTCTCTCTTCATTGGTCAACCAAGGAAAGCCACCTGCCTTCTCCGACAAACGGTTTTCACCATCATCTTATCAATTGCTGTTTCTTCTCTCTTGGCCAAAACCATCACGGTGGTGCTGGCTTTCCTGGCCACAAAACCAGGAAACTGAGCAAAGAAATGAGCTTTGGCCAACTTCATCATCCTTTCTTCTTCTGTTGTCCAACTTGTCATCTGCTCCATCTGGCTGGGAGTTTCTCCCCCCTTCCCTGACTCTGACCTCTACTCCCAGCCTGGAGAGATCATCCTGCAATGCAACGAAGGGGCTGTTGTCATGTTCTACGTCACCCTCAGCTACATGGGCTTCCTGGCTGCCATCTGCTTCACGGTGGCTTTCCTGACCAGGAATCTGCCTGGGGTCTTCAACGAAGCCAAGCTGATCACCTTCAGCATGTTGGTCTTCTGCAGTGTCTGGGTGACTTTTGTGCCCACCTACCTGAGCACCAAATGGAAATACATGGTGGCTGTGCAGGTCTTCTCCATCCTGGCGTCCAGTGCTGGTCTGCTGGTCTGCATCTTCATCCCCAAGTGCTACATTATCCTTCTGAGGCCAGACCTGAACACAAAGGAGCAGCTTACAGCCAGGACAAATATAAAAACATGGGACATAATGCCATAATATTGAAAGAATTGTAAAATTTCCTATTATTTGAAAGAAGACATTAATTATTTCCACTTAGATAGTATGCAGGAGTCAAAGAAAATCATATCAACATGTTTGGAAATGGAAAATGCTTGAATGAGTGTAATTCTTGTAACTCCCTTCCCTTCCAGCTCAATAAATCTTGAAAGTCATTCAGAGGCATCTTCCTTCCCCACTGACTTCGCTTGTCAGAAGGTCGCAAAAGGTGATCACATCACCCAGGGACTCTGCAACCATCATAAGTACATGCCAGTTGCAAAGCATCAGAACTTTTGATCATGTGACCATGGGGATGCTGCAATGGTCATAAGAGAGAAAAATGGTCATAAATCAATTTTCTCAGTGCCATTATAACTTCCAGTGGTCAATAGAGAAACAGTTATAAGTTAAAGACTCCTTTTACCATTGCTAGGAATTGGTCCTGAATGATTTGGGCCTAGGGCTGCTTTGGGGGTCATAAACTCCTGAGCTGCCTCTGAGCTCACACCTGGGGATGGCTGTCTGGAGCCTCCCAGCACCATAAGCCCAGGGGACTCCTCCACCTGCCCAGCCCCGGAGGTCAGGCAGGGAGTCTGGTGCAAGAACAGCAGCCCTCACTGACCCCTCCTGGTGCCCAACTGAAGAAACAGCCTCTCTCATCTGGCCATCTGTGGGACAAGGGCGGTTTCATATATATGTTGAACAGGAAGGGTGAGAGAACCGACCCCTGGGGCACCCCACAAGTGACGCGCCTGGGGGTCGATCTCTGCCCTCCAGTCAACACAAACTGCGACCAATCCGACAGGTAGGAGGAGAACCACCGTAAAACGATGCCCCCCACTTCCAACCCCCCGAGTCGTCGCAGTAGGATACCATTTTATGGCCTCTGAGGGTTGTTGTGCTGAAAGAGAGGAACTGACCATACCGGTAGTCCCTTATTTTCTCTATTTACTATGTGGAAGGGAAAGCTATAATGGAACATTATTTTAGAAGCAATATTTCATATTCCACAATCTCGGGAACCAATCTCAAAGCGGCTTCTTTCTCTCTCCCATCCCCAAAGGAGCCTCTAAGGACCAGGGGTCTCATCTTTGGTCGGCCACGAAGCCCCTGAAAATATTGACTGAGATTTTGAAATATGTTTACTCCATTTCACACATTTGGGTGCCTGGGAATCTTCTCCCATCCTGTGTTAGTGTGGCTAACCTGGCATCTGATTCATGCATTCTGGCATGGTATATTATGCCAGCATAGCCGTTCTCTTTCATGAATCTGGATTAAAGGTGTTGTATGAACTCCCCTAGATTTACCACCAACCAGCTATACGATGATGGTCAATGCAGTCTGTTTGCACACAGGATAGGAAACTCTTTATAGGATCTGCTTTTGGCTTCAGAGTTTTCCGCAACCCACTGTAATACATTGTTTAGCACATTGTGTGAACCGATTCCAGGTTTGGCATTCAAGCAATAGAACTGGGATAATGGCAGAGAGACAGAAATGAACTTTTCTGGATGGAGGAAGTCAGAGATTTCCCGCAATGTCTGGACAAAGCTTGATAGACGCTGGCAGAGATCTCTCCTTGTGTCTTCAGAGGATCAACTGGAGACTTTGAGGCTCTTTCTCCTGCTTGGAGCCTCACAGATGTTTTTGGATGCTGGTTTCCAGAATTCCCAGTTAGGCCAGGCCTCAGGATACTGGGGTTGCTCACCACAGCAGAAAAGCTGGGTGTTTATGGAGCCAAATTTAAAAGGGGAATGTGGTTATTACCCTCACTGGGTTGGCTTCAGCTCTCTCTCCTGCCAAGTGTTGGGAGAAATAATGGACGCTGCTGCTTTAAAGAGTCTTTTTCCAAGTACTGTTTATGGATCTCTGTCCTGCCTGAGCAGCCACAAGCTGCCTTCCCACGTGCATCTTCCAAATGCGTGGACTCCAGCTCCCATAATCCTCAGCCACAGCTTTGCAGTTAGCAAAGACAATTAGCAAATGGCAAAGATGGAGCGTTAGAGAAGGTTGTTCTCGCCCATCCACCCTGATGTCATTTTTTACCCTATGCGCATACGTGGAATGCTCTGCATATTTGTGGCGGTGCGCACTCACATTTGCGAACTGGTAGCAAAGGTAAGTGAATACCACCCCTGCAGGGGAACATGGGATATGGGCAGTGGTGGGATTCAAAAATTTTTACTACCGGTTCTGTGGGTGTGACTTGCTGGGTGTGGCAGGGGAAGGAAACTGCAAAATCCCCATTCCCTCCCAATCATCTGGGACTCGGGAAGAAGAGAATAAATGGGGGCAGGGCCAGTCAGAGGTGGTATTTATCGGTTCTCCAAACTACTCAAAATTTCCGCTACCAGTTCTCCAGAAATGGTCAGAACCTGCTGAATCCCACCTCTGGATAGGGGCTTCTGCATTCCCAGGTCTCTGAAGATGGAAGTTGGATTTTGCAGATCAGCTTTCCATCTGCAGCAAGAGGATCCTGAGCTCCCCTTCCCTCCGTCCCTCCCTCCCTTCCTCACATGGGGTGAGAGGCAGCCTTGGTTTCTCCATCTCTTTTCACTTGGTTTTTTTCTAACTTCTCTCTGTGTTTCTGTCTGTGTTGTTTTTTTTAAACTTTGCAAAGTTCTGGTAACTAGTTTTTCAGTAAAGTTGGTTTTGTTCTTAGAAACTGGCTGCACTATTGCATCAGCCCTTTTGTGTGGTACCCTGAGCATTAACTTTCAAAATAAAGTACATTTTGTTTCCTATTGGTAATAGCTGGCAGCTATTTCAGATCTGTGATATGCTCAGGCATTAACTGCCCCCAGGAGTTTTGTCTTTAACCACAATGCCAATAAATGTCACATTTCTTTTTGTCTTCAGCCACAGGCGCCGTGTATTCCCTCTGGGGCCAGTTTCAAGCCTGGAGACCCCAAACTTCTCAATTCTAGATGATGGATTTAATTCCATCTCTGCCCCTCTTATTATGAATCACATGGGGATTATTTTGCTTTCATTTACCTCCAGAGAATTTCCCAACAACCTTTGAGTCCAAGAACTGGTTGAATTCTCCAGGGATCCCTCCTGAGAGGGAGAATTATGATAAAAGTTTCAGCTCTGCTCTTTGGCCGAATCCTCTAAGGGAGACTTTGGGCAGAGAAATATGGAGTTTAGGGACAGGCAGAGTCTGTACTCTTGAATGCCTGTCTCTTTCCTTTCCAGATGAAGCTGAGTGTTTCTGTGTTTCAATCAGGAAAGACACTGGATCATATTCCACCTAGTGAGAGTCCTTTGAATTCTTCTAATTCTTCTTTAGAAACAGAAAAGGGATTCATTGATTCACCCCATGAATGATGGACCTCCTGCTTCTGCTTCTGATGCTGCTGTTGTCCCATCCAGTCTCTGGGAAGCTGAGAATGAAATGCCCGCTGAGTTCAGAGAACCAGGATGGAAAAAGATCGCAGAGCTTTTACAGCCCAGGAGACCATCTCATTGGGATAGTCATCAGTGGAAAGGAAACATTGCATACAAACTTGCTTTTCAACGTGGCTCCTTCTCTTCAGTTGGTTTTCCATGATCCGTAAGTCATTCAGGGTGATGGAGTTGCACTCCCTCCATTCTGACACTCTTCTTCTTTTCTGTTTTTATTTTTCATTTATTCCTATATTGGGGATTATGTTTAATTTCCTCAGTGATTTTGATTTCCATGGCTTCTTTCTTTTGTCTGATTTTGTGAAAGAAACTCAAATCGAAAAATAGGCTTGAAAAAAAAGCTAAAAGGGCTGCAGATTATTTTCCTCTCTCAGTTCAATCCTTAATTTATCACTTGAATAATGAATTTTATTTAAAGTAGTGGTGGAACCAGTTGTAGTTGCTGTACCTCAGCCCATTTCCATATTTGTATAACTGATCATTGCTTTTGGATCAATGTTGGCTTAAGGTTCAGTAGGCATTGGAGGCTTATATATTTTTAAAAAGTATTTGTTGCTGCCCATTATAATAACATTTTTTTACAATAGGGGTGTTTATGGTTTTCCAATTGTCTTAATGTTCATTTTCAACATTGAAACGGTCAACAAGAATTCCCAGCTCCTGCACAATCTCACACTTGGCTACAACATCCATGACAACTATTGGAGCACTTTCCGCACTTCAAATGCCTTGCTGGACATTCTCTCCACTGGAGAAGCCAATGTCCCCAACTACAGCTGTGGAAGGAAGGAGAACCTTCTGGCACTTATTGATGGAGCTACAAGGGACATCTCCATCCAGATGTCAACATTAGGAGGCACCTACAAAGTCCCACAGGTTTGTGTGTGTTTTTCTCCATCTGGTAAAGTGAGGGGTGGGTGGTGGTGGGTGAGCAATAGATGCAATCATGTCTTCTCCATGGAATCCAAGAGCTGCTTTTCTCCATATTAGCAAAAATGTCAATATTTTACCCCTTTATGATCATGTTGAGATTAATCATAAAAGCCCTGAAATGCAAGCAATACATTCCCTGAAGAAGACATTCTACCAACTATTTAAATGATCAAAAAATATCCCTAGTTGTTGGGGCCTCTATTGGCATCTTCATTTCCACATATAAATAATATCCAGTTGGATTGAAGTTGGCAATAGTAGCATTTTATCTGTTTAAAAAGTGGAATAAAAAGGATCTAGCAATTATAGGCCAAATAGACTAGCAGATATTGTGGCTGAAATGTATGCCTGGATCCTCTTAGTTAAACTTGAGAAAAATGCATCCCTTGCAGAAGAAACAGAAGGTTTTAGGGTCCCTTTGGGGAGAGGGGGGCGGTATAAAAATCTAAATAAAAGTAAAGTAAAAGTAAAGTGAATAGCTATATAGATTTTATAAGAAATATTGCATGTAAATAATCTAATATTGGTAACAAATTTGTCTTGAAATATCTCATCTATATCAGCAACGGTTTGCTGGCTTTCTAGATGTTAGTGCATTTATCATAATTAACAGAGAAATATTATATAGGAAATTGATTGCCCTCAAAATGGAGCTCCACCTGTTAGTCCTGATACAGGCTCTTTCTCCATGTCCTTGTTTGATAGGGAGGTTGGGGCTCAACGGAGCAATGAGAAGAAGGATTGATACTTACCAAGGAGGAAGGGAAGGATGCATATTTGAACCCTTGTTATTCTCTCTTCATATTGACAATTTACTTCAACTAATGAAGGATCCAAAAACACATCATAAATAAATGTTATTCCTTTTTTTGACAAAAATTACTAAATTAGTGGACCAGTGAAATGCAGTGCATATAGTTTCCAGTACTTGGATTTTAGAAAGGCTTTGACAAAGTAAACCACCATCTACTTCTTGGTAAGCTAAAAATATGTGGGATAGACAGCATCACCCCCAGATGGACTCAGCCTTTGGTCCTCAACTGAACTACATCTACATAAGGGAAACAAGCAGTGGGAGACCCCAAGGTTCCATTTTAGGCCCAGTCCTCTTCAACATCTTCATCAATGGTTTGGATGAGGGATAGATGGGGAACTCATCAAATTTACAGATGACACTAAACTGACCGGAATAGCCAACAGCCCAGAAGATAGGCTCAAGATCCAGATGGATTTAGATGGACTTGAACCACAGGCCTATCTAACAAAAGGAAATTCAGTATAGACAAAAGTAAAGTAATACAAAGCAGAGTTGGAAGGGACCTTGGAGGTCTTCTAGTCCAACCCCCTGCCTAGGCAGGAAACCCTATACCGTTTCAGACAAATGGCTATCCAACATCTTAAAGATTTCTACAACTTCTGGAGGCAAGCTGTTCCACTGATTAATTGTTCTAACTGTCAGGAAATTTCTCCTCAGTTCTGTTGCTTCTTTCCTTGATTAGTTTCCACCCATTGCTTCTTGTTCTACCCTCAGGTGCCTTGGAAAATAGTTTGACTCCCTCTTCTTTGTGGCAGCCCCTGAGTCTTACACTGAGGCTAGAAAAACCAAATGTACAGGTACAGATTAGGTGAAACCTGGCTCAATAGCAGTAACTGTGAGAGAGATCTTGGAATCTTAGTGGACAATCTCTCAAATGTGAGCCAACAATGTGTGGCAGCAGCCAAAAAAAGCCACTGCAATCCTAGGCTGCATCAACAGAAAAATAGAATCCAAATCACGAGAAGTATTGGTACCATTTTATAATGCCTTGATAAAACCACCCTTGGAATAGGGCATGGATGGCGAACCCTTTTGGCACCAAGTGCTCTTGTCAGGGATGCAATCTGGAAGAGGAGTTGACCAGTGTGCATGTTGGTCCATACATGTGCACCAGGCAGCCCCTCTTCCAGTTCCTGGCACTGCCGCGCATGTAAAGACCAGCTGATCGTCATGCTCACATGCACACAAGAAACCCGGAAGAGCAACTGGCAAGGCCACACGTGACAGTCGACATGGCTTTGCGTTCCAGAGGGCACCATTTCCCCTCCTGGGGCCTCTATGCATCCCATTTTTGGCCTCCCCAGCCCCCAGAAGTACTGTGCTGGCCAAAAGCTTTGGTCTAACTTTGCAGCTTCAGTCCGTGGGGTTTGCGAAGGGAAGGCCTGCACTCAGCCGGTGGGTGGGGACTGGCAAGTGGGCGGGGTGATTTGGGCAGGGCAGCCTCATGGTCCCACATGGGCTGGATTAATGGCTTCAGTGGCCTGTATCCGGCCCATGGGACGTAGTTTGAGGACCCCTGGTATAGGGTCTCCTTCTTGAGCAGGGGGTTGGACTAGGAGACCTCAAAGGTCCTTTCCAAACCTTTTATTTTGTTATGGGTACATATGTTTAGCATGCTAAATACCTATTGGAACATACACTGTGATATTATCATACTTACATATTGGATTATATACCCTGTGAGGAAGACTTGGGTTCTTTTGTAATAATAATTATCTGATAATTAATACCGGTAAATCAAGTTCAAACGTTATGGTTTTTGAGAAATGACATCCTAGCCATAGATGGTCAGCCAATAGAGCAAGTAAAACCTTTCCTTACCTGGGGTTGTTTTCTCTGAGACTGAATCTCGGCTGCCTCATCATCAAAGGAGCTCAGTTAGATCAAAGACATGAGTGAAAGTAGTGCTTAAAAGAAAACCTCATAGTTCTCCAGCTTCCTCAGCCCCAATTATTGAAGTATATGAGGCCAAGGTTTCCCCCATGTTCTTACATCAATCTGATGTTTGGGGCTTCAGAGAGAAACCACCAGCAGAATCAACCCAATCACATCCTCCGAGGAGTATCTTGGGGTGGACAAAAGGACCCCAGCTTCTGCCCCTCAGAGCTAATTTGGGAATTTACACAATTTCTGCTTTGTCTAAAATCAGAAAATATGGGTATTGGCATAAAATTTAATCTAGGCTACGGATTATCAGCTTTTATTTCTGCAGAAAGCAAAAGACTGGATGACCTTTTTGTCTCCCACCTTAACAGAGCAGGCAGAGAGAGAAAAACAGGCATGTGCCAAAAACGTTTCCAAACATCTTATAGCTTGCACAGAATGTCATTGCTATAGAAACGTAATTTGATATCACGCAAATTTCATGATTTTTGTCAGCGCTCTGAAAACCATAGACTGTAGAAGGGAAAAGAAATCCTTTTTTTGGAGTATAACTCAGAGCTTTGTTAGGGAATGCTGAACACACATTTTAAGGTACAAGCAAGGCTACTTGGCAGATTCCACATTTTACTTTTCACAAGACGTTACTTTGCTAGGCTAAGCTTGGCAATTCGCCTAGAAGTTTTATCTATGTAGTTGGCACCTTAGGTTACAATGGAGCTTCTCTCAACAGCAATTTAACAAAAGCTGAATTAGGTTACACTCTGTGTATGCTCTAATCCAATGATGGCAAACCTTTTAGAGACCGAATGTCCAAACTGCAACCCAAAACCCACTTATTTATCTCGGAGTGCCAACACGGCAATTTAACCTGAATAATGAGGTTTTAGTTTAGAAAAACAACTCATATATGATTAATGTCTTTTCTCTGAAAAAACCCCCACAATAACAGCGCTTTCAATGATACAAACACCTTTTTATTGAAAGGTAAACATTTGCATTTGGCATGCTTTTGATTAATGTGATCTTTGCTGTTGAATGCAAGCTGATAATTTTTCTAACCTTGACTCATACGTTGTAAGTTTGAGAGCAACACATGCAGCACTCAAGTCATCTGTTAGTCCAGGAGTGTCAAATTCAATTTCAATGAGGGCCCCATTGTGGTTTACTTCGAAAGCCATGGTGGGCACGGCCAGCTCCAATTGCTGCTGTGCTCACTCTTCTTGGTTGCCAATGGTGTGTGCAGGAGGTCAAAGTATGTGGGTTAGAGGGAGGCCAACTCTCTTTCCTTACGAGACCTAGCTTTGTAACCAAAGCATACTCAGTGATAGGATGGAGACCACCAGGAGAGATCAGGAGGATGGGACAAGGAGATGGTAAAAGGCAACAGGGCTGTTGGTGATCAAGTGCTAAGGCAGGATTAACCTCACACCCTCACTCTCTCTCATTATAATCTCCTTCCTTCCCTTCTTTTTCCTCCCCTCCTCATTCTTTCTTCCCCTCTTTCCTTCTTTTTGCTTCCTTATTCTCTTCTACTCTTTCCGTCTTTTTCTTTGTCTTTCCTGTCCCTTCTTGGATGCTCCAGTGCAAAAGGGGAAACATTCATTGCCTTGTGATCAAATGCCACTTTTGCTAGTAGTTTGTGGCCACTGAAAAGACTGAGAACAAACCAGGCTCAGTTTATTCCATGCTTGCATTTCATGGGGACAGACTGCAGGACAGCAAAACTGTCAAAATGATGGCTCTGGTAGTTGATCAGAGCTCCTCTGTTTTTTATGGGCAACAGCTTTAGCATTTAAGAGCAGAGCTAAGTTAGTTGCTTTTCTATGAATACATAATGATCCTTGAAAGATCTCTTCTGTAGGGCCCCTGCCATGGTCTCATTCTGACTGGAAATATAGCAAAGGAAACTATTTCCCCAATTGCTTTACCCTTTTTCCCCACTGGAAACAGCTGTTTGCAACCCACAAGGAGGGGATACTTTCCTAAGAGCTCAGAATTTAAGGATACCAATGTGCCCATGACCACCACCAGATGTATTCATAACTGGCTGACCAACCGCACTCAACGTGTAGTCCTCAAAGGAACTGCATGTACATGGAGGGAGGTATGCAGTGGAGTACCCCAAGGCTCTGTTGTGGGCCCGGTACTCTTCAACATCTTTATCAATGATTTGGATGAGGGAATAAATGGGGAACTCATCAAATTTGCAGATGACACCAAGCTGGCAGAATAGCCAACTCTCCAGAAGATAGGCTAAAGATACAGAAGGATCTTGACAAACTTGAACATTGGGCACTATCTAATAAAATGAAATTCAATGGTGAAAAGAGTAAGGTTCTACATTTAGGCAACAAAAACGAAATGCACAGGTACAGTATAGGTGGTACCTTGCTCAACAGTAGTAACTGTGAAAGGGATCTTGGAGTCCTAGTGGACAACCATTTAAATATGAGCCAGCAGTGTGCAGCAGCTGCCAAAAAGGCCAACACAGTTTTAGGCTGCATCAACAGAGGGATAGAATCAAGATCACGTGAAGTGTTAATACCACTTTATAATGCCTTGGTAAGGCCACACTTGGAATACTGCATTCAGTTCTGGTCGCCATGATGTAAAAAAGATGTGGAGACTCTAGAAAGAGTGCAGAGAAGAGCAACAAAGATGATTAGGGGACTGGAGACTAAAACATATGAAAAATGGTTGCAGGAACTGGGTATATTTAGTTTACGAGAAAGAAGGACTAGGGGAGACATGATAGCATTGTTCCAATATCTCAGGGGTTGCCACAAAGAAGAGGGAGTCAAACTATTTTCCAAGGCACCTGAGGGTAGAACAAGAAGCAATGGGTGGAAACTAATCAAGGAGAGAAGCAACTTAGAACTGAGGAGAAACTTCCCCCCTGGGCAGGGGGTTGGACTAAAAGACCTCCAAGGTCCCTTCCAACTCTGCTATTATATTGCATCTCAGGGTGGGGAAGGCCATGGGGGTCCTAGTGATAGAAGAAACCCTCAAGGCCTCCCCAACCCACTAAGATACCTCCTGCTTCTCCCTTCCTTCCTGCAACAAGGACTCACTTACTTTCCAAACCTCTGTCTCCTCTCTTGTTTCTCGGCTTCTTTGCCTTTGAAGAAGGGAGAGGAGAGTTGGCTGGGAAATGCTTTTTGTGCCGAGAATGGACGCTCCTGGGTACTATAATATTGTGCAAATTCAAGCACCCATCTTCTTTTGCAGAGTCAGGGATCCAGAAACTTTCATTCTTGGGGGTGGGTGGGTGGGTGGGGAAATGGTTACCTGCAGGTCTCCTGCTCCCCCCCCCCCAACTACTTCCCACTTAGCTACTTAATGGGGCTTCCTAGTCTCAAGGAGCAGCAAATGGGGCCAGACAGAGACAGGCAATCCAAGTGTGTTTGGCAGAGAAAGCATACTTCAGCCAAGGCACCCAAACTGCTGCCAATGGTGTGGGCGACAGCTGAGCATGCAAATGGGGCCAGACAGAGACAGGGAGGGTAAGAGAGTAATCTAAGTGTGTTTGTGTGTCTGTGTGTGTGTGTGTGTCAGAGAAAGGGTGCTTCAGCTAGGGCACTCAAACTGGTGTGGCCGACACCTGAGCAGGGAGGCAGGGTGTGTGTGTACTTTCATCCCCATTCAAGCAGGGCCTCTTATTTCCTCCCCAGCACAGTTGGGGCATGCAGGCTGCTGCCACCTAAGCACCATGATTGCCCCCTCCCCAGCCAGCCAGCCAGCCAGCCCCACCTGACCTGCTCCCTGCCGGCTCCTGCAAAGCCTCGCCATTCTCCTCCTCCTCCTCTTCTTCGTGTCATCCTCCGCCTCCGCCCAAGTGGCAGTGGGCTCCACAGGACAGGTTTTCATTTCTGCCCTGGGGCAGAAAACTCTGGTGGGCTGGAAGTGAGTGTGAATGGCCTGGCTGTCCAGTGCTTCCTGGGTCAGTTGGAGGCTTCCTTCAGCCTTCAAACAGTTGCAGGGCTTGTTTGGGGTTTTTTGCTTCCAGGTTGGTGCAGGAGGCTTTCCAGGGCCAAAATGGAAAAAAACAACAACCCTGTGCTTTCTGCACCCCATTTTGGCCCTGGAAAGCCTCCTGCACCAACCTGGAAGTAAAAAATAAAAAATAAATCCCCTGCAACTGTTTGAAGACAGAAGGAAGCCTCCAACTGAGCGAAAAAGCACTGGAGGCCCAGACCATTCACTTCCAGCCCAGCGGAGTTTGCTGCACAATGTGAGCACGCGCACACAAGTGCACACACACACACACACACACACACACACTCTGCATACTCATACATCCCTTGCCCTGGCCCTTGGCAATTTTAAAACCCATCACTGTTAGCAACCCACAAGGAGGGGATTCTTTCCTAAGAGCTCACAATTCGGGAATAACGGGGGGGAACCTCATTTTGGCCCTGGAAAGCCTCCTGCACTAACCTGGAAGTAACCCCCCCAAACCCCCCAACTGTTTGAAGGCTGAAGGAAGCCTCCTACTGAGCCAGGAAGCACTGGTTGGGGGAGGAGGCCATTCACACTCCCTTCCAGCCCACCAGAGTTTCCTGCGCAATGTGAGCGCCCCCCCCACTGCATACACAAGCATCCCCACCCCCCCGGTCCTCCACAAAGGCCCGAAAACCAGTTGGCCGGCAGAAGGTATGCCTGCATGTGGATGCTAGTGGAGTTGGGCTGGGGCGGCTGGAGTGCCAGGAGAGAAAGCTCTGCATGCCACGGGTTCCCCATCACGGCTCTAATCCTTTCAATTCCTTTTCCATAAGGTGACCAACTGTCCTCCTTTAGGGAAGACAGTCCTTCTTTTGTAAGTTCTGTCCTCCCTCGAAAAGTGTCCTCCTACATGTCCTCCTTTTCGATATTTGAAGACTAATCTGTTGCGCGTTATGTGACGTATTTGTATTTGACATGACAATTCGTCAAGGCTCGGTATAGTGCAGTATAAGATGCGATTATGAGACGCATGCGGTTCACACGGGAGACCTTGAGAGAGAGCGCCGCGTGCAAGTGGCTTTGTTTACTTCTTACCGAAACACGACACGGCACATACGCATGCAGTAGACTCACGGCACGTCGGCAATTGAATGACTCATGGTAGTTATTTCTTTGTCAGTGAATATTCAATTATACAGAGGTAAGTACAATTCACATTTTATTAATTCATTATCTATTTAATAATTTCCAAATATGTATAATTTTATTTACAAGTTTATACAACCCTGTTGTCAACAGAAGTGTAAAATAATTTAAATTTAAATTTTAGTGGTTTTATTTTCTTATGTTATTAAAGTTTCAGTTGTAATAATTAATTTTATTTATTCATAATGTGCTTGCATCGTTCGTGCAGCTTTATATTTTATTTTTAATTTTAAATTTCATTTAGGGATGGAAAAATCAAAAAAGAGGAAATGCCATTTCAACGATCAATTGAAAAAGGAATTTCCATTCCTCATATCAAAGAAAGATGCCATTATTTTCTGCAATATTTGCAGAGGAGAATTTTGTATTGCAGTTGGGGGCAGAGCAGCTATAACGAAACACTTGTCTGCCAACAAACATAAGCAATCATTAGATGGATCAGCTTCCAGTCATAAAGTTAGAGGTTTTTTTAAAACTTCAAATTATTCTGAAGATGAAAAACAGTTAGCTGCAATGGAGGGAACATTTGCATTTCATACCATAATTCACAAAAAGTTTTCGTAGTATGGATTGTACAACTAATTTATTTAAAAAGTTTCACAATGCTAAGTTTTCATGCGCCAGGACAAAATGCGAGGCTATTATTAAATCAGTATTTAAAAATTACTGTGACAAAATACTTACAGCAGACTTGAAAATTGCAGCATTTGTAACGGTTTTATCTGATGCATCAAATCATAATGAAACCAAATTGTATCCAATACTAGTAAGATATTTTAATGTTGCCAAGGGGATTCAAGTAAAAATTTTAAATTTAGAATCCATTGAGGGTGAAACTGCTGAAATTTTGTCAAACCATCTATACAGAGTAATAAATAAAAACAATTTGAAATCCAAAGTTGTTGCACTAACAGCTGATAATACAAACACAAATTTTGGTGGGCGAAGACGTAAAGGGGTGAATAATGTGTATGTAAAATTACAAGATTTACTCCAAAAGAAAATACTAGGAATAGGTTGTAATGCACATATTTTGTCAAATGCAATCAACATGGTGTCATGTGCCATGCCGATTGATGTAGAAGTAATTATAACTACAATTTATTTGTATTTTAGTCGTTTTACCATTCATGTGGCTACTTTAAAACAATTTTGTGAAGAAGCGAATGTAGAATACAAAAAACTTTTAGGATATTCAAAAGTTAGATGACTTGCTCTAACACCTGCTGTAGATTGTGTTCTACAATTATTTGAGCCTCTCCCTTCATATTTTTTAAGTTTAGACAAATGTCCTAAAATCCTGGAATTGTTTTTCAATAATGAAATATCTGAGATATTAATGTATTTTGTATATAATCAAGCATCTACTTTTCACAAAACGATTCAAAAGATTGAAGGTGAAACATTTTCAGCTACAGAAGTTAGTCTTATTTTGAATGACTTTATCCTTCAATATAAATCTCAATTTGAAGATAAATTTCTTCCTTTAATTATAAAAAGAAAATTGTCAGACTTAGAGGAATCAAATCCGGGCATAACGAAAATGTTTATCAAAGAAGTGCAGAATTTTTACCAAACATGTTTTCAATATATCAAAGAATGGTCTGAAACAAAACAGCACGGGAATTAATAGTTTTCAATTGTGTTTTTTGACTTCATCGCAAGTATATTGGACAGATATTGAATCTTGTGTTGAGTTTTTATCTAAAGAAATGCCAGACATTAAAATAGATGAGAATTGTCTCTTTGAAGAAATTAGAAGACTGAATGTATATTTAAATTCTGAAAAATTAATACAATGGGAAAATCAATACGTTGAAATTGATAAAAGATGGGTGGATATTTTCAGCCATTTCAAAAATGAACATATTCCATGTGAAAATTTATTTATACTTGTTCAATTTACGTTGTGCTGCCCTGGAACTAATGCAGCAGTTGAAAGAGTTTTTTCAATTGCCAATGATTTTTGGACAAGTGAGAAATCGAGATTGAATGTTGATACTCTAGCTGCAGCACTTGCCGTAAAATTCAGTATGAAGGATATTTCTTGTTCAGATATATCCAATATATTGTTAGATGATGATACATTGACAAAAAATATTAATTCAATGGAAAAGTACTCATTTAAATAATAATTAACAGGCATGTATAAGCATAATTACAATATAAAATGTTACAAGTGGTTTTGTTATGCATATATCATATTTTAGTGTATTATTGTTGCAATGAATAAAATATTTCTTTTATTTACGTTATTTTTTTTCCAATTTATTTGTCCTCCTTTTCATTGTAAAAAAGTTGGTCACCTTATTTTCCAGATCAATCAAGTAAGTGGTTCAGAGGCTCTGAGTGATAAAAGCAAATTCCCCTTTTTCCACCGGATGCTCCCCAAAGAAGGAATCCAGTACCCAGCAATTGTCCAGCTGCTCCTCCACTTCAGATGGACCCTGATTGGCCTCTTTGTTTCAGACACAGAAAAGGGAGAGAATTTCATGAGGATTTTCCCTCCTATGCTTGTCAGGAATGGAATTTGTGTGGTTATATCACAACTGTTCTCAACAACTGGATATACTGCATACCTCAGGGATTCCCTCTCTAAGTGGAGACAAGTCAACGTCTTTGTTCACTTCATGGAATTTGATTCCATTTGGGACAGAATTCTTCCTTTCCATTTAACACTTATGCGTCTCCCAGGACCCATTGAGGGGAAAGTCTGGATCCTCACAAATTTTGTAATGTACAGAATAAACAAGCACAGACTTCTCAAATACATCCATAGTATTTGGGGCTTTGGTTATCTGGGAAAAGTAAGGCCAATGGATTCTGCCTTTAAACCCCTTTTCTTTTTGGAAGTAAAGTTTCAAGATCCTTATTTTCATTGTTCTCTTTCAAAGAATGTCTTTTCTGTCAAAGGCCGCAGAAGATGCACCCAGAAAGCCCCACTGGAGACCCAGTGGAAAGGGGACAGATTAAGGGCCCCAAATTCCTACCACCAGTACAGCCTCACGAAGACTCTGGCCCAGGCCCTCAATGCTGCCTATTCCTCCAGATCGAGGAAGGGAAGGAAGGAGGGAGAAAAGATCTTGGGGTCTCCAAGGCTGCAGCCATGGCAGGTATGAGGGTCCCGATATGGATCCATTAATCTTAGATCCTTTGGAGGAGGAATCCAGAGGAGAAGGAGGGGAACCATCTCAACAGATCTGGCCAATTAAATTACTCAGGGAATTAATGCTTCCAAAGAGTAGATACCATGGCATTTTTATATTTAGCACTGCTAATTGGAAAATGCTGTATTCTTTTTAAAATAAATTCCTGTATTTGTGGGTTTATGATTAGCCTGGTGGAATTCCACCTTCCTTCCGTCCCCATTGCAGGTGGGTCTGTGTGCAGCTGGAGAGGCAGCTAAGCCCCCCTATTCTCCTCCAATGAAAGGCAGCCTGGCGTGGATCTGGATGCTTTATTGGGAGAAGAGGGCAGGTGAAACTGAGGAGATGCAAAGAGTGGAAATCAAATAGAAAGACGAGATAGGCAGCATTAACTAACAGCCAGCAAAGAAGCAGCTGGAACCTCTCCAGGGATGCTCTGTGTGAGGGACGGAGGCCGTCTCCGGATGACCAGGGGTCTCGGTCACAACGGCTGCTTCCGTCTTCTCCAAAGGCTGACAGAAGATGGAGTCTGGCTTCAGACCTTATAGTTAGGCTTATCTGCCCCCGGCCACTAGGTGGGGCTAGAGCAGCAACAGCACAACAGTTACCGTATTTTTGGAATATAAGACCCACTTTTTTCCCCTCAAAAAAGAGGCTGAAAATCTGGGTGCGTCTTATACATCGAATACAGCATTTTTTGCCTCTGAAGCCCCGCCCCCTTCACCAAAATGGCCGTGCATACCCTTATGGAGGCTTTCAGATCGTTCCTGGGGGCTGGGGAGGGCAGTAATGAGCAAAAAATGGACCATTTATGCCCCCCCAACCCCAAGCAGCACTTTATAAGCCTCCATAAGGCTATGCATGCATTTTTTTGACAAAAAACGGGCTTGTTTTTTCAAAAAAACAGGCCATTTGTTCATTTTTGCTCCCCCCAGGGGCACTCTGCAACCCCCCCCCCCCCCAAGGCTATTCATGACTTTTAAAAAGGGTGGGGCGTTTTTACAAAAACGGGCTGTTTTGGGAGGTTTGCAGAGTGTAAAAACTTTTTCCCCCTCTCTTGGAAAGCTCCTTAACTGGTTGATGAGAATTACATTGATCAAGTGCTTTGCCAGCAGAAATAAAGTCTTAGGTGCTGCAGATTGTCAGCGATTTCCTTCTCCAGCACATGGATAAATACACCTGGAAACATCTACCTATCTACCTACTCTCTCTTTCTCCCTCTCCCCCTACTGTATTTCTCTCTATATCTCTTATTATTTCTCCCTCTCTATCCCTCTATCTACCTACCTTCTCTCTCTCTATCCCTACCTACCTACTGTATTTCTCTATCTCTATATCTCTCTCCATTTCTCTCTCTCTTTATTCCTTTATCTACCTCCCTCCCTTCCTAACTACTCTCTCTCTCTCTCCCTCCCTACCTACTGCATTTCTCCCTCTCCCTCTCCCTCTACCTACCTACCTACTTTTTTTAAAAAAAAATTGCCTCTTCAAAACCTTGGTGCATCTTATACTCCGGTGCATCTTATACTCCGAAAAATACGGTACATGTTGTGGCATGACAACCTTTATAAGTTAGGAGGAGACCCTGAGACCATGTAGCCCAACCCCCTCCTCTCTGCAGGAATCCCAGTTCAAGCTTCTCTAACTGATGGCTGCTCAGTCTTTGCTCTCAGACGATCCATGAAGAGGAGACTGAACTTCTCTGCTTTACTGGCTCAGCTCTAAAACAGCTCATTCTTTTATCATATTTTTTCTCTCATTCAGTTAAAATCTCCTCTCTTGTAACTGAATTCATTTTTCTACGTCTGACAGTCTGGAATAATAGTCAGCAGATCTTATACTCATGTGTAACAGAGTCAGTTATTGGAAGAGGGTTGTATCGAGTGGTGGGATTCAAATCTTTTTACTCCTGGTTCTGTGGGCATGGCTTGGTGGTCTTGTGACTGAGTGGGTGTGGCTTGGTCATGTGACTGGGTGGGTGTGGCTTGGTGGTCATGTGATTGGGTGGGCGTGGCTTGGTGGTCGTGTGATTGGGTGGGCGTGGCTTGGTGGTCATGTGATTGGGTGAGTGTAGCCAACTTGACATCACTCATGACAAGGGGTACCTTGCCTGGCCTCTCCTGGCATCAACAAGATACAATTTCCCTGTCTATTTATTTACGACTAATGAACATCCAAAATACACAATTGAATCCTATGTATATATGCCATATGTGTACATACATATTACAAGGTATAGTGTGTGTATAGGCACACAACAAGATACATTATCTACTTTATACACTGTATGTGTATGTACACACACACACACAGAGACACACACACACACACAGCTCTTCTAAAACTCTACACATTCAGCCTCACTTATTGCGTTTGGAAAAACACCCCCAGAGTTCACTTTCTGCCACACATTTAACTTTAACTTCTGCACAATAGAACATTGCACAGGCCTTCAGATGTTCTTCCCTAGCCTGCACATGACTGTTAGAGCCAGGAGACGTCATGGATTGAGTAAAATGTGGCAAAATTCACTTAACAACGCTCTTGCTTAGCAACCAAAATGTTGGGCTCAATTGTCATAAGTCAAGGACTGTCTCTGCCTTCCTCTGCATGGCAGCTTTGTTCTACTAAACTCCTTCCCTTTTCTGGCAATTTTCCTCTCTGTTAGAGGCACCAAAATAATCCAGAGGATATAAGGTCTCCTGCTGGAGCAGGGGGTTGGACTAGATGACCTCCGAGATCCCTTCCAATCCTAGATTGCTGTGCTGTTTCAAAGAGTCTTCTGGAGCCTTCCTTCCTATCTTCTTTTTGCTCTTCCTCCCTCCCTCCATGTATATACAGTACATCCATCCACCCGTCTATATCTTATTCACTTTCTTTTCCCTCCCTCCCTCCCTCCCTCCCTCCCTTTCTTTCTTTCTTTCTTTCTTTCTTTCTTTCTTTCTTTCTTTCTTTCTTTCTTTCCCTTTTCTTTCTTTTTTCTTTTCTTGTTTCTCCCTTCTTTTTCTTTCTCTCCCTTTCAACCTCTTTCTTTCTTTCCCTTTGTATCCCTTCCTTTCCTCCTTTCAAAGCTAGGAGATCCACCTGAAATAAAAACTCATTTGGATGAAACCGGCCATTACATACTCTCTCTCTCTCTCTCTCTCTCTCTCCCCCTTCCTCCTCCCTCCTTCCCTCCCTCCCTCTCCCTCCCTCTTCCAACCATCTCTGTGCCTCCCCTCATTGTTTGCTTTTAGCGGCAGGCCGATCGCCAAAGTCCTTTCCAAGGGTGCTCTGAGGATCCCCCCCTCCAAAAAAACACCAGGTTGCTTCTGGAGGGGGAAGGCAGATGGGCAGCATTCCCCCCTCCCTGGGCGCCTGCAGCCTCAAAGCCTGCAGCAACTCCCGGCCCTTGCACAGCAAAGGCAATGAAAAACTTCTCACTCGCCAGAAGATTTTCTTTAGTGTGGAAGGGCCCAGAGTTGCTCCAAGGCTGCAGGCACCCAGGGAGGGGGGGGGGATGCTGCCCTTCTTCCCTCTCCCAAAGCAACCTCGGAGGTTTTCAGCTCCTCTGCAGAGGCATTTTTTTAAAAAAACCTCCCCCAAAGCCACAAGATCCGGAGCTGCCAGTCTCCAGTAAGATGTGCATCGCGTGGCCTGGCCCAGCCCATCCCCTGCCCCACCCGCCACCCCCAAATTACACCTCATTGTGAGCGTCTCTCAGCCGTTTTGTGCAGGAAAAAAAAACCTTGCACAGTAAAGAAAAACTTCCCAAGAGTTTGAGAAATTGTTAATTACCTCACACTCATGAGAAGGTTTTCTTTACTGTGCAAGGTTTTTCCCTGCACACAACGGCTGAGAGACGCCTGCAGTGAGGTGCAATTTGGGCCCATCCACCCCCACCCCAAGGCAAGGCCCATCAACTCAATAAGACTCAATAAGCCAGGGGTTGCTCCCTCGACCGGCTCCACCGAAGATCCCCTTCATTCTTTTTGAGTCGGTCTGCTTTGCCGCCCGGTTAACAACTGAGCCAAACCGCCAAGTGGCATCCCCCAACTCCCCGTGCCCGACCATTAAGCCAACCGATGGTTATGCAACTGGAGCCAACTGGGCACAAAGATGGGTTGACAATGAGCCTCCGAGGTCTCCCTCCTGCCTGCTTGCCCAGCGCTTGCTCAGCTGCCCCCTCTGATCCCCCGGCTGGATGCAGCCACTCACCGGCGACTGGAAAATGAGGTCATCCACCACCTTCTTGTCCAGCACTTGCTCAGAGACCTCCTACCCTCCCGCTCACCCCCCCCCCCAGCCTCCCCTCCAACATCCCCCATGCCTGGGCACAGACACTCACCGGTTCTTTCTTCTTCTGTTTCCAAACTAAGCCCCGGTTGGTTGGTTGGTTGGTTGGTTAGTTGGTTGGTTAAAGTGCACTTGGATCCGAAAGCTCCATCACTGGAGGCTTTTAAAAGGGAGAACATTTCGGCTGCCAGCTGGCAAAGAAAGCTCTCAGCCATGACCGGCGCTGCTGTGGCTCCCGCCGGCTGGGTGGACAAAGGAGCAGGTGGCGGCTATGGCCTCGGTCTGTCGCGAGCTCCGGGCCTGGTCTGGGGAGGTGGGGAGTGGCTCGCCCAGGCAGCTACTGCAACAGCAGGGCTGGCCAGGTCCCATTCCATGTGTGGCACCCCCCCTCCCAGTTTTCTCCCATGCCTCCATGTCGTTTTGGGACATGCAACACGCGGGAGATCCTAGCTGCAGTTTACTCGTGAGCAACATTGGCCAGGAGAGGCAGGGAGAAAGGCCAATGGGACTCACGAGTAAACTGAGGTTCCTAAGTTGGATCAAGCCAGGGTGGGTTCTGGCTACCGCTACTGCCGGTTGCTCTGCGCATGCGTAGAAGCCAAAAACAATATGGCCGAGAGAACCAGTTCAGGGGCGTGGCCAGCCTGGGTTGATGCTAGTTCCAGCAACCCAGGCCCCCAGGTTACTACCGTTTCAGCCATACTGGTCCAAACAGGTAGGAACCCTCCTCTGATCTGGAGGTGATTTCCATCAGGATTACAAGGGAGAAGATTAGCCTGACAGATTTCTTCTTGATCAACCCATGATTTCTGGGAATCAATCTGTTGTTTTCAAAGAGTTTATGAATAATCTTTTTTCTCTGTTCATTTTATTTGTTATCTGCTCTAAAATGTTCCCTATAATTGACCAACTGTGTCGATTATATTTTCTCTATAGTTTAATAAATTTTTCTCAAACTTTTTCATTCACTTATGAAGATTATGGCAGTATTTGTATCCTATTTAACCATATTTGGAGATGAGACAATTGTAGAAGAAAGATTCAATGTGGGATAAGAAACAAAGTTTTCTGTTTTAAAAATTCCTGATGATCCCAT